>JAJLRX010000246.1:0-103551 GCA_030567275.1 Hanseniaspora lachancei | reverse complement strand
AAAAACAAAATCTAAAAAACCAAAAACATTAATACCCAAGCAATATGTCTGAATTTAATAGAGAAAACTACGTCTTTTTAGCCAAGTTAGCTGAACAAGCTGAAAGATATGAAGAAATGGTTGAAAACATGAAAAAAGTTGCTTCCTCTTCTTCTGAAGGTAAGGAATTAAGTGTTGAAGAAAGAAACTTATTATCTGTTGCCTACAAAAATGTCATTGGTGCCAGAAGAGCCTCTTGGAGAATTGTTTCTTCTATTGAACAAAAGGAAGAACAAAAACTAGAACAATTTTTGCAACAACAAAAGGATTTGGATGGCTCAAATGCTGCCTCCACTGAAGAAGATAAACAACAAATTGCCTTGATCTCCAAATACAGAAGTGGTATTGAAGTTGAACTTGCTAAGATCTGTGATGATATTCTAAGTGTTTTGGACAACCACTTGATTCCTTCTGCTTCATCTGGTGAATCAAAGGTCTTCTACTACAAGATGAAGGGTGATTACCACAGATACTTAGCTGAATTCTCCAGTGGGGATGTCAAATATAAAACCACTGACGATTCCTTGAAGTCTTATGAAAGAGCCAGTGAAATTGCCACTGCCCAATTACCTCCAACCCACCCAATAAGATTAGGTTTAGCTCTAAACTTCTCTGTTTTCTATTACGAAATCCAAAATAGCCCTGATAAAGCTTGTCACCTTGCTAAGCAAGCCTTTGACGACGCTATAGCTGAGTTGGATACTTTATCCGAAGAAAGTTACAAGGACTCCACTTTGATAATGCAATTATTAAAAGACAACTTAACTTTGTGGACCAGTGATTTAGCCGATGATGCTGATGATGAATAAATAAGTATACTATATAAAAGTTTAATAAATAAAATAAACTCTTAATAAAGTAAACAAGAATCTTAATTTAAAAAGAAGGAAAAAAGCAAAGATGTAAAATATTTAATCAGTATATACCTATCATTATTTAATATTTAAGTCATTATCTTTGTTTTGCTATACTATATCCAATGTGTTTGATTTATTGATTTTTATTATTATTATTTTTTTTTTTTTTTTCGTTTACGGAATCAGATCAAATCGTATTTGATTTGATCTTTTTTTGTGTGTGCGGAAAAGTTTAATCAATTCATAATTTTTTTAAGGAATATATTCAAAGCAATTGATAAACGCTTTCAAGTGTAACCAAACTACTAAATGATTATAAATGCATCTAATAAAAGTGATCTTGATCCTTTTATTGAGTCATTAATTAATTTATATGTAGATGAAATCAACTCAATTACAAGCAAGAAAAGGGTAAAGAGTTCAAAAACAAGAACAATTATAACTAAAAGAGATCCATTCAAGTCTAAATTTCAAATTCTCTCTCCCGAACCAAGAGCTCAGTCTTTAAACTTAAAAAATAAGCAAGAATCAGACATTAAAAATGCCTCCTTTAATAATAGTCAAAGCTTTGATTCAGCCTCATTATCAAACCAAACAATACCGAATGTTTCAGTTCACGATGAACCGAAAATTATAAAAATTAACATTGATTGTATAGATATTGAAAATAATAGTTTATATCACAAATATACTTTGTTTTCTGATTTATCTGTAGCTAAACAGCTTTTAGACAAGGGTGATTATAAGCAAAAATATAAACTTAATTCAAATTCCTTACTACTTCAATTCTACATTCAATGTTATAGAACTATCTATTTTGGCAATCTAATTTACGACAACAAGGTCGTATTTCAGCACGACACAAAGTCTATTTCAATTAGCTACAAATTCTTGTTTACAAAGCAAAATTTCTTTCTAAAGTTAATTGAAGATATATCTGTGAATCTGATACAAACCGATATTGCTACAATACCCATTCATCAACTTACAGCAATTTGGAAGATAATCCCATTGTTCAAAAGACAACTTGCATCAAGGCATTTAAGCTTAGTAAATATTTGCACTTACCATACACCAAACAATCAAATAAGTCTACAAATTAATAATCAAAAAAAATCCATAATATTTGATAAAAATCATTGTATTGTGATCATTCCTTTTCTCAATACCCAAATGCTAACGTCAGATTTCCACAATGTTGAGTACAACTCAAGTCTAAAAGCTCTTGTTTTTAACTTAAAGTTTATGAAAAAAATTTGCATACATGTCTATGAACCGGATATCAACAAAATTGAAAAATTTGTCAATTCTTGTAACATGTATACAGGCAGGAATTGTCAAAATACTTTGTCAAATTTCAAAGTGTTTGAAAATATTGAATACTCATATAATGATATTCTCTGCGTAAACAAAATGACTATGAACAAAAAGAAAGAGTATTTGATTATGATTTTGCATGATAGAATAGAGATTAGTAAAACTGTAAAAGTGCACAACTTTAGAACATATCTAAATAATGATAATTTACTAAAGTACAAATTGATATTATCTGCAAAGATAAATGACATTTGTTTAGAAACAGACCAATATTACTGCAAAGATTCCTTGGATATCGTCTTAGGCTTGATATCATACATTCAAGGAAATTACATAAGTGTCTACAAAAATCCAAAAGTTATAACTCTTACCTGTAATTCATTAGCTGAGAAAAAGAATTGGATTCAATATATAGATTATTTAAAGATAGTTATATAGGGCCTCGGTATCAAAGGGAGAGCTTTTTTTATCACTTTCATAGGAGTGTGTATTTATATTCTTTGTGCTTAGTTCCTTGTCAAACTTTAAAGGTGTTAAGGGTGTCATGTCTGAGTAGACACTGCTTATATTACTGTTACATGCTGAGTTAATTTTTGAGATTTCTATGTCATCATAATTCAAGTCATCTTGACCAAACTCTAAATTTAAACTAAAGCATAGAATCTCCATAATGTCATACCAGGAGTTGATCTCCACAAGGTCATCAATGTCCTCGCTATAATCAACATTCAAAAAGCCTACATGTAACTTTAGAACATTATCATTACACGAGGCATAAAAGTCATAAAACAAACAGTTGTTATCAATGTCCATCTCTGTACTGCTTATGACCACAATGTTCAAGGCAGACTCATCAATATCCATGAAGTACTTTTGGATTACACCATTTGACCAGGACGTTGGAGTTAGTTTCTTTCCTCTAATTTGCTCAAACTTCAAGCTCCCGTCAAGTTGGTTTAAAACATCATTTGATGAACCTATACACAAAATCTTACACTTTTCATCCAAGATGACAAATTTTAACATTTTTTTCTTTTTGTTAAAGTATTTGTTTAGAGACTTTATGGAATTGATTAGATTTATGTTTTCTTTTTTTTTGATTTTTTTTATTGAGTCCAATTGTATTATCACTATCAAATCCTCAATATTACCATAGCTTTTTATTGGAACATTTGTAGAGACTTCAGTGTTACTTTTCTTAACTATGACATCTTGCAATCCCATGTTTATTGTGTCTTTGCTGTTTTTGTCAATCGTGTTTATAATAAAGGAAGCATTCTTGTCAATGTCATTTGTTGTGAATGGTTGATCATAGAACTCTAAGTTAAAGTCTAACAGTGCTGATACCCATTTGTCTAAGATTTTGAAATTATTTTTGTCCACTGATTTGAATTGAAATATGTTTATGTCTTGACTGTTCAAGCAAGAAATTCTGAAGATGTGCTTGTTCACAGCTTCCACATTGACACTTTCTGAGGTGATTTTGATCATCTGAAATTTATTGTTAGTTCTCTTATCAAAAAAATCCAATATCAACATTTTCTCAAACAAATAACATCTACAAAGATAGAAAGTGTCTTTGCTATCCAAAACTTTACAAACTTCAAACATGTTGCTTATTCTTAAAAGGCCCAAATCAGTATCAATATTTTTCTTGTTCAATTTATCAGAGTGTCTTTCAATTAACTTGTGTACAAGATTTAATCTTTCTTTTACTACGCCTATAATGCTCTCAGATGTTTGTGTTGATACTGAGTCTCTGTACCTTCCACTTATATGCTTATCTTGAACTCCCAAATTACTTCTATAACTGTATTTTTTTAGTAGTTGTCCCTGTGACTCGATACTTGAGTCTCCCTCTATCTGTACAATCATCAACTCGTCATCAGAATCACTATCCACATCTAAGCTATGGAAATTTGCAGAGTTCCCCTTTGAATCAACAGATGTGTTGATTGATGAATAAATAGCGTTTGTCGGCAAAGAGGTGTTTAGCTTCTTAACAATGGGCTTTGGTGAGCTTATTGATAGGTTTTTCTTTGACAACGTGGAGTTTCTTGAAATACTAGATTGATGTAGTATGGATGTTCTGGCTCTAGCATATCGATTTATGTTGGGACTGCCATTGGTCATCTTGAACCCATTTATGTTCTGTTTTAAAACAGACTGTCTCTTCATTACTTCAGGTACAACTTCGGTGTTTCTGCTTGGGATTGGCTTTAGGTTTGATGAAGCTTCAGGAAAAATTGAGATAATTTGATTCGGTGGCGTCATATGTGAATTATCATTATTGGAAGGAGGTTTCAACTCGGCTGATTCTTGAGCATTGAAGTCGGGTACAGGTAATCCTTCCAAATAGTTTGTATTCTCATTTAAAAGTTGCATAGTCTTTTCCTTGTCTTTATCAATGACTGCTGGGATTTCACTTTCTTTGTTCTCTTCATCGGTTATTAGCACTTTGAAATACAACTCATCTTTTGCTTCATCACTTGCTGGTTTACATGTCGTAATCCCATCATCACATAGCTCACAAATGGGAAACAATTCGGCATGCTTTGTATACGATGTCTGCTTTTCCCTTTCCATTATCATATGAAGCAGCAGACAGGTATCATGACAAATGTGTCCACATTCCAGAGTCAATATTTTTTCATCAGAAGTTTTTTCCCTTACCGTTTCCTCACAAATGCAGCATTTCATCAAATTCAATCTTTTAGTATGTCTTGAATTTCCTTGATTTTTGAATTTTGGAGGAGTGAATGATGGTGGATCGTTAATGTTTAGTTCGTTGTTGAATGTGTTCATAGATGGTGTAATGTTCAAGTCATATGAAGACGAAATTGCCGATGTATTTCTCACGTTGTTTTTTCTTACTTGGTCTATCTTTATAGACTCTCTCCTATTGATTTTTGTATTTCTATTATCCTTAGATTTGGGTGTATTTAACGAGATTGTAGTGTGAGATGAATTGTATCCACTATCCGCACTAAAGGCAGATAAAGATGTTGTTCTTTTTGGTATATCAGCAATTTGCTTTTCAGCTGATCTCAAACCGAATAGCATCTTGTCATCCAAGTGTACTAATTCATCTGTGTTTGGGGTTTGTATGTTTAAAGAACTCCTTTTTGTGGAGGAAGCAGATGTTCCTGCTGAGCTTTTATTCCTTAGATTTTTGAGTTTTTTTATCGGAGAACTAAAGTTGAAGTTATTTGAAGGTTTACCAACTGATGAGCTAAGACTTTCGTGACCAGTCAAAAAGTTGTTAATATTGCTCTCCAGTTGATGGGAACTAACCATATGCTTCTTAAATTTGTCCTTCTGTGAAGTGTTTATTCGTTTAAATTCGTTGTTCATATGATTTTGTTTTATCTTTACAAAGTCGTCGTATAAGGACTTGAGAGGTCAATTCTTTTAGTTTATTTTTGAATTTAATCAATCGATGGTTTAGAATTGATATTACTTTTTATTAGGTTTTGAAGCAAATCCATGACGTGCAGTTGTTAGATGAATTTTACTACTTTTTTTTTCTCCCAATAAAAGACACTTAAAAGTTTATATCCAATGTTTACAATACTGCATCATCTCTTTTGTAATCAAGGCAGTCCCTTGATATTTCACCTCATTGATAATGCTTTAGTTTTATTTTTTATAATTAAACTCTTTTTGAGGGAACATAATCATTTCCTTTTTGGGAAATGTGAAAAAAATAAGTAAAAGTTTGTGAGAGAGTAATTTTTTAATATTTAATATATATGAATTCAATTATAAGTGTAATTGAAAGCTTGATTATATCTTCATCAGAAAAAAACTTTTAAAGAAAGAGATAATTTTGAATTATATCAATTTTTCATAATAGATCTCCTAAGAGAAATTTTATTGAGAGGAAATAGATTTTAGTTGAATATTGTGTTTTAGGAAAGAAACAATAAGTTCTAAATTATTTTTCAAAGAACTTGTTTTAAAAAGTGAGAGTGAGAGATATTCAAACAAGGATTGAAAGGTTAAATTCTTGAAAGTATCAAGCTCTTTCCTATTATGATTTTTTTTTGAAGTTTAACTTTTGAATTTAGCAAACTGAATCTTTAAAATTTAGAACTTTTTTAAATTTAGAAAAAAAAATGTCTTCAAAATCAATGATTAACTATTGTTTTTTAGGTACATTTATTTCAAGCTAGTTTATGCTCTGTTAGCAAAACCACCCTTCTTGAAGTCCCAAGTGTCTTCTGGAATTCTACCTCTTAAAGTTGGAGTTTCAGTTCCTGGAATGTAAACATCTTCGAATAAGATGGATAACTTAGCTTCTGGAGCTGGAGCAGCATCAGCTAATTCAACTTGTTCATCGACGTACTTTCTGGCAGCCTTGTCGTAAGACTTGATTTCTTCTTCAGTGGCAACACCTAATTCTAACAACTTCATCTTTAGACCAGCAATTGGGTCGTTCTTGGATCTCATGTGTTGAACTTCATCTCTGGTTCTGTAGGTGGTACCTGGATCAGACATGGAGTGACCACCGTATCTGTAGGTTTCAAATTCAACAACTAATGGACCGTTACCAGAAACAGCCCAGTCTCTGGCAAACTTGGTGGCTTGGTAAGTGGCTAAGATGTCCATACCGTTAACCTTCAAACCTGGAATGTATTGACCTCTCTTGAAGTATTCAGTCATGGCAGAAGATCTGGAAGCAGCAGTACCCATACCGTACTTGTTGTTTTCACAAATGAAAACAGATGGTAAGTTCCATAACTTGGCCATGTTGAAAGATTCAAAGACTTGACCTTGGTTGGAAGCACCATCACCGTATAAGGAAAAGGAACAAGCTTCTTCAGCCTTGTACTTGTGAGCAAAGGCTAAACCAGCACCCAATGGAACTTGAGCACCGACAATACCGTTACCACCAAAGAAGTTTGGAGCATACAAGTGCATGGAACCACCCTTACCGAAAGAGACACCGGTTCTTCTACCCATTAATTCAGCTAAAACAGCTTGAACAGAGGCACCTCTCATGTAAGTGAAACCGTGGCATCTGTAAGAAGTGATGATGGTATCCTTCTTGGAGATGGCGTATTCCATACCAACAGCAATAGCTTCTTGACCAACGGACAAGTGACAGAAACCTCTAATCTTCTTGGCCTTGTATAAAGCATCGCATGCCATTTCCATTCTTCTGACAATGATCATGTCCTTGTACATTTGTAACAAGTTACCCTTGGTGGTTTGGAAGTTTAATTCTGGGGTGTTTTCCAATAAGTAACCTTCAAAAGAGGTTTCTGGTAAAGAAATGTTAATTAATTCTTCAGCATCAGTGGAGTTAAATCTTAAAGCAGCGGTAGCTGGCTTCAATAAAGTTTTTTGTTTGAAAACAGTTAAATTTTTCTTTGCAATGTTAGATAACATTTTTTTTTAACACAATATATCTAAGATACGAAAATCTACTCTCTGGTTTTTCTTAAAGTTACATTTTTTTCATGATATAATTGAAATGAACTTAAAAAAACAGACTTTATAGAGTTAGTATTATTAAAATTCATATATATCCCAGGAAAACAAGAAATAAGTGTATATGGGAATCTACAAGAAGCTCAAAAAAAAAATTTTTTTTTTTGCAAGAAAAGTGATAATTGGTTGAAGCAACTTGCTTGATAATGAATATTCATTTCAATCTAAACCGTCGCTTTAGTTTAAAAAATAGCAATATGGCCGCTTTAGGAAGTATTAATGATATTCGGGTGACCATGTAAAAAAATCTGGTGAATTTCTTTTTCGACTTGCACCTTTTTAAAATTTCCTTTTCTGGATGGGATAAGGTCAGACTTTCCTAATCTGGAAATTATTAGGATATCAAAAATAATATATGATGAAAAAATAAATCAATTGAAAAAAAAAAATGAGAGAAAAAGAAATTATTAGGTTTAATTGACATATTCATTGATAGAAAGGCTTTAATACATAGCTAATCACTTCGATAGATAAACAAAAACTTTAAAAACCAAGTAAACCATTAAAACGGAACAATACATAACATAGAGATTGTATACTGAATTTGATTATCACCTTTAGCCAAGCGTATCATATCAATCCTATTCTTTGTTTTACTTTTTTTTTTCTGTTAACTATCAATAAAATCTTAACAGCATTCTATTTTAATCCCATTAATATAGAACATTACAAAAATGTCCATTGCCATATCCGAAAACGATACCAACATTCTTTTGAAAACAAAAAATGTTTTAGATGAGCCAGTTCTAGACAAATATCAATTAGCTGGTAAAATCACACAAACAACTTTACAATACATCACTAGTTTAATCAACAGTTGCTATCATGACAGTAAAAAAGATGAAAACCAATTGTTTTCTATCTCTCAATTGTGTTTTTTATCTGATTTGTTTATGAATCAATTATTGGCTAAGGATTTCAAAGGCAAGACTTTGGAAAAGGGTATTGCTTTCCCATGTAGCATAGATATTGATGAAATTGGTAATGGTTGGTCTCCAGAATTAGACGATCCAATGTTCATCAAGGAAAAGAACAACAATCCAGATGGTGACAACGTTCCAAGTGGTGCCAGATCCTCTATCAAAAATTTCTTAGCTATTGGTGATTTGATCAAAATCACATTAGGTTGTCAAATTGACGGATACACCTCTCAAATCACTCACACCTTGTGTGTCTACCCAACTGATGTCAATCCTGCGACTGGCTTATCACAAGCTACTGGTCCATTGTTAGGAGCCAAAGCTGATGCTGCTGCTGTTGCTCAAATCGCTAAAGACGTTGTTGTCAACTTATTAGCCTCAGCTGCTTCCCCAGAAAAATTACCAGAAGGTTTGAAGTCTGTCAATCCAAATGGTGAAGCCAAAGTGACTGGTCAATTATTAAGAAAGGTTGTTGATCATTTGATTGAAAGCTACAATTGTGCTTTAGTTCCAGGCTCCAAGATTAGAAGAGTTAGAAGATTTTTAGCTGGTCAAAACGAAGGCATTGTTGCTGAAAGAGAATTTAAGGGTTGTGTCTGGTATGAATCTAATCAAGAAAATCTATTGTTAGCCAAGTCTCAACAATACCAAAGTGATTTAGACAACAACGAAGGCTCAAAGGCCTTGACTTTGTTACAAGATAGTAAAAATACCCATGAAGATAAGCAAAAGTCTGCCTTTATTTATGATTCCGCCATTGCCACTGATAACTTTGTTGTTTACCCTGGAGAAGTTTATTTGATTGACTTAAAGGTTGTCTCCTTGTCTGATGTTCAAGAATTAGGTTTGGTCACTGTAGAAACCTTAACTGAATACTCAGGATCCACCTCGACTGGAAGAAACATGACCGTTAGAAACTCTCAATTTATCAGAGATTACACACAAATGAAGGATTTAAAGCTAAGAAACTCAAGAGAGTGTCTAAGTAAAATGGACAAGCAATCCGTCTACCCAGTTAAATTAACTTACCTATCTGATGAATACCAAAAGTTGATTCAAACTCCGATTGAACTAAACTTCCAAAACATCAACTATATCGAAAGTCAAAATGTCATTGTCAAAGAAAACTTGAAAACCAGAATGGGTATGAATGAAATCATGGATAACTTTCTAGCAACCAGCAAGCCTGTTCAAATTGTTAAATATATTCCATGGGATGTCATTGTTAATGTTGCAAACCCAGACGGTGTCAAGTCTATTGACGCTGTTAATCCAACTTTGCCAGGTTATGAAATTCCATTGCCTAAGTTGGACATATCTGCCTTGAAATTGAAATCATTGTTGAAAAACTCCAGAACTATAACTTTACCATGTGCTAGAGAAGCATGTACTGTTGCCATCACCGACGCCTTAACGTACAAGTTGACTCATGCTGATCCAATATACCTACAATCCAAATACGAGCTAAATCCTAACAGTCCATTAACTCAAGGCATATACCAATTAGTTGAGTTGTCTAAAGATTCTAGATTTGGTATCAAGATTAGAAACGTCAAGCCATTGTCTGAAAAGGCTGTCAAGAGCAATGTTCCGGATTTATCTGAATAAATATATTAGAGTGTTTAAGTTGATTAATAAAGCTTATTTTTTTTTATTTTACCGCGTTTTACAAAAAAGGAAAACTGAAATGTTTTAACTATTTAGACTATATCCAAAATAAGAAGATCTAACTCTTTTTGTTAAATTCCTTATCTATTCAGATTATAAATTTTGTTAAGTTTTTAGTTTGATTGTCAAGCTATTTAAAGAAACTGAAACTTAGCAACTACTATATACAAACAAGTATTCTTTATTTTTCTCTTTTTTTTTCTGTTTCTTTTCTTCGTGCTTATTATTTAATAACAGTAAAAACTTTTAATCAACCATTATTAGAGCAATTACATATTTTTCTTTTTAAAAAAAAATGAGTACAACTGTTGTAGAAACTGAACAAAGTGATAGATTAATCGTATCTATTGATGAATTACAAAATCATGGTATTAATGTTTCAGACATTACCAAATTGAAATCTGCTGGTATTTATTCTGTTCAATCGGTTTTGTCAACTACAAGGAAAAACCTTGTCAAAATCAAAGGGTTGTCTGAAGTCAAGGTTGAAAAAATTAAAGAAAGTGCTGGAAAAATAACTTCAATTGGGTTTATTCCAGCATCTATTCAGTTGCAAGTAAGAGCAAATGTCTTTGCAATTACAACAGGCTCAAAAAGTTTGGACACAATGTTGGGTGGTGGCATAATGACAATGTCCCTAACGGAAGTATTTGGTGAGTTTAGATGTGGTAAAACACAATTATCACATACTTTGTGTGTAACTACGCAATTACCTATTGAGCAAGGGGGATGTGCAAAAAAAGTTGCATATATCGATACAGAAGGCACCTTCAGACCAGAAAGAATCAAGGAAATTGCTGAAAGATTTGATTTGGACCCTGAAGCTGCTTTGGAAAATGTTATGTACGCTAGAGCTTTAAATAGTGAGCATCAAATGGAGTTAGCAGAGCAGCTAAGTCAAGAGCTAGCTAGTGGCTCTTATGGATTGGTTGTTGTTGATTCAATCATGGCTAATTTCCGTGTTGACTACTCTGGTAGAGGGGAATTGAGTGAAAGACAGCAAAAGCTAAACATTTTCTTGAACAAGTTGTGTAGAATCTCTGAAGAGTTTAACTGTGCAGTATTCTTGACAAACCAAGTTCAATCAGATCCTGGTGCAAATTCCTTATTTGGACCAACTTCTAAGCCAGTTGGAGGCCACGTTTTAGCACATGCATCAGCAACAAGAATCATGTTAAGAAAAGGTAGAGGTGATGAGAGGGTTGCCAAACTACAAGACTCTCCTGATATGCCAGAAGGTGAGTGTGTTTACGTCATTAAGGCCAAAGGTATTTGTGATCCAGAGGACTGATGATAATGTGTGTTTACTAAGAACTTATTGATAGTGCTTTAAAGAAATGCTTAAGAAATAAGAAAATGTAATAACTATTTTGTGCATATATAATACAAAGTTTTTAGCTATTTAAAAATTATAATCAAATTTTTCTTCGATCACACAGGGAGCTAGCAAGGACCAGCCATATAAGATATAACATAGCCATGAACTAACAATTTTAACCCAAGAATAGAAGTAAGTTCTGCCCACAGGGATGAAGTCCCCGTTATCCAATTGTTTGACATTGATTGTTAAAAGCATGGAAATCCATTGTGTTGCTAGAAAGAATATAACATGAAAAAGTAAATAGTTATAGTTGGGTTTCATAGCATTGTTTTCAAGGTAAGTAGCTTTACTCTGTTCTTCTTCAAGAATATACTCATCCATTGCACTTTCAGGAAGTGATCCTTCATCAATGGCAGCTTGGATTGCCTTTTTTCTTAGTTCTCTTCTCTCATCATTAGATAAATCGCCGTATGTGTTCTCATCCAGGAATATACCTTGAGTGCTTTCATCAGAGGTAATGTGGAATATAGAATTGCCTGCCGCTCTTAGAGTTGTGTATACAATAGCTGCAATAGTGAATATTGACCCCAAGATAATAGATGCTCTTCTGGTGCCTGTTGATCTAACTAACGGATTGCAACTTCTATCATCCGGTTCTCCGGCCATGGCTGAAAACACTAGATAAGTTGAGTATATACCAACTACAGATGCTTGGGATAGTCCGGACTTGGGGTTGTAATCTTGAATAACAGGATGTATTGACATCACAGATGTGGCAATTAAAAATAGAATGTTTAAAACCCAAGCAAATATGTTCATACCACAATGATTTTTACAGAAAAGCAAAAACTCAATTATTATCATTAGTAGAGAGGACGTATACATGATTATAGTTCCACCAATCAATAAGCGTCTCCAGAACTTCAGAGCTGCTGTTTCTTCTTCAATACCACCATTCTCTATCATATTTTCCGTTTCCTCTTTTATGTGACCTAAGCATGTCTCAGTGTATTCATGAGCAAAGTCAATCAACAAAACTAGACCAATGAACACAAATATGCTTCCGCAAGGCAATGAAATAAACTTTGAAAACCATGTGAAGAAATCATTGCTAAAAAACTTAAAGCTTATAAAAAGCAAAACAAAGTAAAGAAAAATCTTTGAGCCCCAATACGAATTTTGAATTTTAGTTAAAACCGTATAATTACCATCGGGTACCCCAAGGAGTATAATCATCAAGAGAATATGGTAAAGCCCCAAAGTAAAGTTCAATCTGTAAACCGTGGAAACACCACATTCAATTCCAGATGTACATTTATTAAGCGGGTTCCACAGTGTATGATTTGTTGATAGAGAAATCCAGGATACAATAGAATTGATCAATAGACCAACTGCATAGAGTATTCTTGCCCCCAACGATGATGTTTCGATGTTGGAAAGTGCAGACTTCACCATTGATGATGCGGTGGCACCCAGAAAAGAAGATGAGAACGATATGGCAGCATTTATTGGTATGGATAGCACAGCTCCCATGACTAACTATGATGTTGTGTTTCTAGGTGTTTGGAGTTATATGTGTTGTATCCTGTTTGTGAAGAAAAAAAGGTATTATTTAGAGAGTTGAACTTCCTGTAAATTTAGCTAGAATGATATCTAAGTTTGTTTAATAAGGTTTTTTATTTTATTAATCTTAATTTGTTTTTGGTCCTTTAAAGATAATTACATATTCTGTTATAACAGGAAGAGAATCATAAGTCTTGATCACATATCGTTTTTTCTTATATTAACTTTTTGTAAATTTTTGAGCTATTCGCTGATAACAACGCTACTAAGTGTCAAATCACGAGCCAAAAGGGACATCTTGGATTATTTTTTGGGTTTAAACTTTTTTTTTTTCAAAATAGGATGGTCGAGTTTCTTCTTTACAACGCATTCTTTGCTTTCAGGGCAATTCTTGGACAGAAATTTAAAAAAAACAATAATTTTGAAAATCCATAACACTAATGAGAGTATTAGAACATATTCGTAGTGTAATTTAAAATAAATAAGAGCTTGTGTTTGAAATAGTGAGAAATTACTAATAACTTTAAACAAATTAACATGTTGACATATGTTAAACAACTTTTTTTTTAATAATAATTTTTTATTTTTAAAAAATTACATGGCTTTTTCAAAAAAAGGAAGCTTAATAGTTTTTTTTCAACTAAACAAATTTAACAATATGTAAACAAATGTGCAATATTAATAATTTATTCTTTAACAATTCCATAAATTTTATCAATGTATATAATCTATATTTATCCACCTTTCTTACACAATTCGTAGAACAAGCCTTCTTTTTTGTCTATCAAAGCTTTTGGTGAGTCATATTCTTGCAGTTCACCTCCATCAAGAACAATAACTTTATCGGAGTCACTCAAAATAGTGTTTAAACGATGTGCAATAGTTATGACTGTTTTGTCTCTAAATTCAGTTCTAATAGTCTCTTGAATTAAAGAATCTGTTACTTCGTCCAAAGCTGCACTAGCCTCATCCAGTATCAAAATGTTGTTCTCACTCAACAGGGCTCTAGCTAGGCACAGTAGTTGTTTAGTGCCTACACTCAAATTAGCACCGTTATCAGCAATTTTGACATTCAGCAAGTCTCTTGTTGTGACCGCAGAGGTTAAAGAAGATGACTCGTCTTCTGGGTTTTGATTGTCATAAAATCTTTCTTCTCTGCATAGCTTTTCCATATGAGGCTGTAAATGGGATAATTTCAATGCATTCATTAATTTATCTTCCGAATATTTGTTGAATGGATCTAGGTTATATCTCAAGGAACCTTCAAATACTTGACCGTCTCCTGTTTGTGGAATGATGCTGATACCAGATCTTAAAGCAGACAATCCAATCTTAGATACATCAACACCATCAATTTTTATTGTTCCTGTCAAAGGTTCCAATATTCTGAAAAGGGCTAGAGTCAATGTACTCTTACCGGAACCTGATCTACCACAGATGGCAATCTTTTCACCAGGGTTAATTTTCAGGTTTACATATTTCAGACTAGGATCAAGGTTTTCTCTGTAGGTGGTTGAGTAATTGACAAATTCGATTTCACCACGCTGAGGCCAGTTTTTTGGCAAAGTTTTATCAATGGGTAGATCAAATGGCTTCTCAGATGGTAACTCACAAAACTCAATTATTCTTTCAATACTAACCGAGTTAGTTTCAATGGCCACTGAAGCTCTAATAATCCACATCAATGCATTAGATATTTGCACTGCATAATTCATCAAAAATGCAATAAGACTTGCTTTGGCATCTTTCTTTATAATAGCAAAAATAGTTATAAACAAAACAACCAATGCAGATCCACTTTGTAGTCTAACAGAAACCCATCTATTTGTGGATCTAAAGCTCCATAGTATATCCACATTGAACTGCATGTTCTCGCTATTAAAGTAATTAAATCTATCCACTTGTTGGTATTTCTTGATCACATCCATACCATTAATTAACTCTTCAAGTGACGCAATAACTGGAGAAAAAGAGACTGCCCAGAATCTTCTCAAATCTCTTGACAGGACAACATATCTCATCTGATAATATGTGTACAAAACAACCAGACATGTATTGACTAGTAACCAGATAGGAATGCTTATGGAAATAATTACAACACAACAGACATAGAGCATGGTGTTTCTCAATGTTGAAGAAATACACCATTCTAAACCTTCATCAAGTGTACTAATATCAGCAGTAAATCTATTCAAGATAATAGAGGCCTTGGTTGTTTCAAAAAAACTCATAGGACTATCAATAACACTCTTCAACATTTTTCTGTGTAAGTTACCAGCAGAAGTCAAAAAGCACCAAACATTTAAACTAACAGCTCTTATGGATTCCAAAAAGGCGCCACACAAACCTAGAACAAAGTATACCAAAACGTAGTGATTCAATCTCGTAACAGAATCTTCACCGACATCTGACCAGTACTTCAACCATAGCTTTTGTAGAACATCAGACATTTGTAGTAATACTGAAAAGAGCACAAAAAAGAGGACATTCTTCCACTCACAGTTTTTCAAGTAAGTCAAGTAAACCTCATACTTGATTTTTCCCTTACCAATTTTCTCGATTTTTTGTTTAGTTTTCAAATTTTCATCAAGAGTTTGAATCAAGGGCCTCTTTGGGTGCAAGCTGGCATTGGAAAGTCTTCTTCTAATGCTGTTCATTCTAACGGCATCAGCTTCTAAGCCATCATCATCAGTGTCCAGCATACTTTCATTTGGATACTTTGCTGCTACATGCTCCTTAGTGTAATCATTGACTTCTTCACTTTCCGCATCACTTGATTGAGAATTTGTTCTTTCAGTTGATGCTTTATCATGCTCCAATATTAATTTTTGTATATCTAGCAACTTTTCATCAGTAGTTTCAGCAGCCATAATCTCATTGTAACTAGTTATTCTAGAAATAGAGCAATCCTCCAAGTAGTAGATTACATCAGAGTATTTCAAGACTTTCATAGAATTCGTAGCAAAAATAACACACTTGTCCTTTAAAAAGTCATTCAGTACAAGATCTATTATAGCTTGTCCTACTGAAGCATCCAAGGCACTTAATATATCATCAAAGACATAAATTTCGGCCTGAGAATATAAAGCTCTACAAATGTTAATTCTTACTAGCTGCCCAAATGAGCAAGATACACCTTGACCACCAACAATGGTTTGATCCCCATCTGCAAAGATTTTCAAATCAGGTAGTAATTGGCCAATAGCAATTACCTTTTCATATAAAGAATGATCATACTTCTTTCCAAATATAATGTTGTCCTTAATGGAGGCGTTGACTAACCATGGATGCTGAGAAACATAAGCAATAGATTCATACTCATTTCCGGCAGTTCTGTAAATTAATTTCGCTTCCTTTGTAGAGTCACTAGCTTTAGCAGGCAAAATACCCAGCAAAGACTTTAGAAAAGTTGACTTACCACTAAATCCAGATCTTCCTATAATGTTGATGAATTTCCCTGAAAAGGCTTTGAAGTTGATTCGTTTAAGGGCAACTTTGGCCACTGAGTTACTAGCCAAACCATTTTCAACATCTTCTTCAGGGATGGATGGGTTCTCTGATTCAGACTCCCATAAGAAGTCACAGTTCTGAACCTCAATTAACGGTTTTGAACTATCTCTTATTTCATAATGAATAAAACCTTCATCAGCTTCTTCCAAAAACAAAAAATCCTGGACTCTTCTTAAACTAACCTTGGACTCAATAACTAAAGTGATCAATGATGGAAGTTGCTGTCCACATTCTTGTAGTAAGTTAAATAGCGATACAGAAGTAAAAATTATATTAGCTGTCAAAGGCTTGTGTGTTAGCAATGAGTAGGACAAAAATGATGAGCAAGAAACCAATAAAGGAACCATGGACCAGGAAAATGTTATCAGAGAATTGAAGTAGTTTAAATGAGCATAATTTCCAAGCTCATCATTTTCTCTAACAGCAGTAAGTCTATCGATAAGTGGCATTTGCCAGTTATATATCTTGACGATTTTTATGTTCTTTAGCAATTCAGTGATCAATTTTGTTCTCATATCTTTGAAAATCATATTTTTCTTGAAAAGACCTGATAATCTGGCAGAGAGCTTAGAGTTTATAGGGATCAAAATTATCATGATTAACAAACCAGGTAACGCAGCAAGCCCTAATATTTGATACAATGATAAAAGGGTGGAGATTATTATGACAGGCAACCCAATAAGAGGCTGAGACTGCTCAAAGCATCTTTGAATCTTTAATGCATCAACACTTATCAAATTTAATATGTCGCCTGTTTTCTTTTCAGCCCTAGATTTGAAAGACAATCTCAAGGTCTTCTTGTAAACAGACAAAACAACAGTTGACTTGACTTTCAAACCAACTTCAAATATCTTGATAAAGAACTGATTGTTCAAAACAGAGTTCAAAATGTTTAAAAAGCAAACATACAATCCAAGACTCAATAAATGGATTCTAGGCTTATCAGTCAGATTGTTCTCAGACAATTCTAAAAACATCAATATCTTTCTGATAACCATTGGCTGTAGGACTCTTGTATAGTCAGCAATTGTGTTGTATGTAATAGCAATGATAATTAATTTATAGTGAATTTTAAACAAGGTTAACAACAAATAGTGACTTGATAATTGTTTTTCGGTCTTGTCTTCTTGGCCTTTCTCCCATTCTATGGCAAAAATACCATACGCCTTGTCGACATTCAGGTCAGATGGAGGCAAGTCTATAGTATATGGATTACCAATACCACCGTCTGCATAAACTTTGTTGATAATAGGATTCATCCATGTAAAAGTGATGTCCTCCAAAAAGTTGACAGGTGGGTATATATTCAAATCCTTTTTCAAAAGTTTGAAGTGGTCTCCTATTTTTTTTTCTGGTGTATAATAGGAAATGTTATACATAAAAAGATAAGCATGCAAGAATAGTGGAGCCATCATCAAGGCTGGCCAATCGGAGTTTCCAATGTAGCTGTACTTGCCATCAAAAGCTACATACTGAACACATCTTATGATATTTATACCAACATTCAGTAAGTGGAAGATCAGTGTACTCGTTGCAGCAGCTGGGGTTCTGAAAAATTGAGAGTACTGTATAAAGAAATCCGGACCAACGACATAAACAGCAGTTATCAGAAAAGATAGCTCATCAGTTAGTGAATACAATCTGCAATAAGTGTATGCTAATGAAAAAGTAACTAAAGAAAAAGCACAGTTTTTGAAGTAGCTAAAAAAAATTATGAACTTATTGTTGTTTCTGTAAATGCTTGGATCAATATCAAATGTTTTTACTACTTTATAAAATACATTATAGACATCTTGGATGAACAAAGTGAAAAAGATTATTATGGCTGTGCAACATTGGAGAAATGTTAGAAGCTTAGGATTGATAACATTTGTATCTTTATCTATGTAAGGATAGGGAATGAAATGCTCCCAATTTGTTTTGTTCATTATAATCTACCGCTAATTGAAAGATGTTCAAGCAAATTGTATCGAAAGATCAAATAACAGCGTCTATTTCCAAAAGTTTGAGAGGTTATATTAAGATATCAGTGTATCTTTTTTTTTTAGGTTTCAATTTAGTAGACCTTTTTAGTGAAGATAAATCTATTAAAGATGTAATACGCGCCTATCATATATAAAGTGCGTAAGGAGTTAACATTGAAAAGTAGCAACACAGTATAATGTGTCATGAATTACGCTTTTTATTTTTTCCCCCGTTTCCAATTGTTTTCGTTATCTCCGTGAAACGATAATGGCAGAGTGGTATTGATTTAGTAATTCAAAGTATAAAATAAATATCATAAATGTGTGATTTGGCTCTTTATTTTATATTTGATCTCAATTAGATTGTTTGTTGACATGCTTTTTTTCTATTAGTATCTTCTTTGTATAGTAGCCAGATGTCTTTATTAAAGAGAAAGAAAAGAACACTGTAATATGAAGTTTGCTTTATAGGCTAAACTTCAAAAGTGATTTTTAAAAGATCATGTGACCATTGGAGATTAAAAAAATTGGAATATTTCTGTAGATTGGATAACTCAGAAAGTATTTCCCATTTGGGAAACACCTTTCTTATAAGTTTCTTTTCTTTTTTTGTTTTTTTGCTTCACCCTTTGAAGAAAAAATTTTCATGAATTCAATATACATTTTTGGGTTTTTTTAGTAACAAAAAAAAAAAAAAAACCATCCCTCAGACCGTTTTGGTTTGTTTCTGATGAAGTTTCCCTTATGGGACTGAAATATATTCTCTAACAATTTAATACATCTATAATTTCACTGATTGATGCAAAAAAAACGCTAGCGATAAGTTCATTGTAAGGATTTTTTATTCTGAATAAGCATTTACATTATATTGTATCTAATATAAAAGCACCAGAGATCACTGTTAATTTTTTTTATAACTTGTTATTGTTGACAACCAAGGAAGAATTACCTAAAAGTTTAAAAGAATTTATATTCATCAAGTATTTACTCCAAACGTAACTTGAAATAAGAATAATAATAATAATAAAAAAAAGACACAATTCATTAATTAGTTGAATATAAAATGTCTGATAAAAGTACTAGAATCGCCATTGTCAGCGATGACAAATGTAAACCAAAAAAGTGTAGACAAGAATGTAGAAAGGCCTGTCCAGTCGTTAAGACTGGTAAGCTGTGTATTGAAGTGGGACCAAACTCCAAAATTGCCTTTATTTCTGAAACACTGTGTATTGGTTGTGGTATTTGTGTTAAGAAGTGTCCATTCGACGCCATCAACATTATTAAGTTACCTACCAACTTGGAAGCTGAAACCACACATAGATACTCTGCCAACTCCTTCAAATTGCATAGACTTCCAACTCCTAGACCAGGCCAAGTTCTAGGTTTAGTCGGTACCAATGGTATTGGTAAATCCACTGCTTTGAAGATTTTGGCTGGTAAGCAAATGCCTAACTTGGGTAAATACGACAATCCACCCTCATGGGAGGATATTATCAAGCACTTCAGAGGTTCGGAATTACAAAACTACTTTACCAAAATGCTGGATTCTGACATTAAGGCCGTTATCAAGCCTCAATATGTTGATAACTTACCAAGAGCCATCAGAGGTCCAATACAAAAAGTCGGTGACCTGTTGAAGTTGAAGATTGATGATAAGGGTGAAGATTACAACAAGATGCTGATCAAGGACTTGCAATTATACGATGTCATAGATAGAGAGATTGAAAAGCTGTCTGGTGGTGAACTGCAAAGATTTGCCATTGCCATGGCCTGTGTACAAACAGCTGATGTTTACATGTTTGATGAACCTTCTTCTTATTTAGATGTCAAGCAAAGATTGAAAGCTGCTACTATGATCAGATCCTTATTGGAACCAACAACATATGTTATTGCCGTTGAGCATGATTTGTCTGTTTTAGATTATCTATCTGACTTTGTTTGTATCATTTACGGTATCCCGTCTGTTTACGGTGTTGTTACCATGCCTTCCTCTGTTAGAGAAGGTATTAACATCTTCTTGGATGGTCACATTCCATCTGAAAATGTCAGATTCAGAGAAGATTCCTTACAGTTTAGATTGGCTGATTCCTTGATTGATAATTTGAAGGCTGAAGGTACTGCTCAATTCCAATACCCAGAAATGACCAAGACTCAAGGTGATTTCAAGTTAACTGTTGAAGCTGGTGAATTTAATGATTCTGAAATTTTAGTTTTAATGGGTGAAAACGGTACTGGTAAAACAACCTTGATTAAACTATTGGCTGGTGTTTCCAAGTCTGATAAAAACGAAACAGAACAATTGTCCATGAATGTCTCCATGAAGCCTCAAAAGATTGCCCCTAGGTTCCCCGGTACTGTTAGACAATTATTCTTCAAGAAAATTAGAGGTGCTTTCTTATCACCACAATTCCAAACTGATGTTGTGAAGCCATTGAAAATTGATAACATCATTGATAACGAAGTTCAAACTTTATCTGGTGGTGAATTGCAAAGAGTTGCCATTATTTTGTCATTGGGTATCAACGCTCAAATCTATTTGATTGATGAACCTTCCGCTTATTTGGATTCCGAACAAAGAGTCATTTGTGCCAAGGTCATTAGAAGATTCGTTTTGCACAACAAGAAGACTGCTTTCGTTGTTGAGCACGATTTCATCATGGCCACATACTTGGCTGATAGAGTCATTGTATTCGAAGGTACTCCAGCTAAAGCTGCCACTGCCAAGACACCTGAAAGTTTAGTTACCGGTTGTAACAGATTTTTGAAGTCTTTGAATGTTACCTTCAGAAGAGATCCAAACTCTTTCAGACCAAGAATCAACAAGTTAGATTCTCAAATGGATCAAGAACAAAAATCTTCTGGTAACTACTTTTTCTTGGAAGGAACTGTCTAATTAAACCTTTAAGAAAAAAAAATTGAAAATAGCATAGGGTAATAATGGAAATTATTAAAGGTAATTTTTTTTTTAAACATTTTTGTTTGTAGGTTGTATTTCTTCAATGATTTAAAATAGTTCATTATAGAAAGTTAGTTAAAACACAAAATGAGGCCTTTATTAAAAATGTCTTTTTAGTAGCTATGCAAGGATATATATAAGAAGAGAATATATAAATAGCTGGTTAAAAAAAATTTATTTATTTTTGTAAAACAAATACAAAAGAAAATGATTACAAATCAACATTTTAAACATCAATGTATTAATGCAATAAGAAAGGACAGTTATAAACAGCTTAAAAAAATACAAAGTGTTGTACTCTTGATCTTAATTTCATGTTATTTGTCATTTGAATTAAACAGGATATAAGCGCTAATGTTGGTTTTATTCAAACAATCTTCTAAACTTTCCAGATATGAGTTTCTTAAAAAGCCGTGCACCTCTACACGGCTTTGTCTTTAAAAGAAAAAAAAAAAAAAATCGAATAATCATGTAAAGAGCGAAATAAATCCGTAGGTGCAAATTTCCTGGAATTTCATCATCAATACAAATGACTCACATTAAAAGTGCCAACAGCTGAACAGATATTTAAACTCATTGTAATTTTACGTTGACCAATCAAAGCAGTTCAAGAAACCAACACAATAATTATAGAGTAGATTCTTTTTCTATATAAAAATAAATGGCCATCAATTCAGCTGCTTCAACAGTATGTGGCCTTGTGGGAACAATTTGTTGGTGCATTCAACTAATACCGCAAATCAGATACATATATATAAAGAAAGACACTACAGGGTTCAATCCCATTTTTATGGGTTTGTGGCTAACTGCCACACCATTTCTAGCAGCCTATGCATTTATTTCAAATCAAAACATTGCCATCAGAATACAACCGAATCTATTTATGGTGTTCTGTCTGTGTGCTTATTACATGAGTTGTTTGTATCCACCGCACAAAAAGAGTAAGAGATTTATTTATGGCTCAATTGCTGTATTTCTGATATACTGTGCCATTATTGAAGTCGGATTTATTCCTTGGCTGAAACCATTGTACGCAAAAGGGACCACTTGGCCAGCCTTGATCTTTGGTATAATTAGTGGAGTTCTGCTGGCAGCCGGTATCCTGCCATTATACTACGAGCTTTATCAGAGACAAGGAGAAGTCGTTGGTGTGAGTTTTGTTTTTTTATTTATTGACTCTTTGGGGGCCTATCTATCGATTTTGAGTGTTGTTCTGGGAACCATGGACATAATGGGTATTATAATGTACTCTGCCATAGCTGTCTTGGAGCTCGGCGTCTTCATAAGTCATTTTGTCTGGTACATGAGGTTCAAGGTGCTCAAGATTTCGAAGCCTGCTCATAAAGAAGATAATAAATTGGAAACATGCGATGATGACACGGATTTAGCTTGCCAAAAGCATGATGCCATAAGCCTAAAAGCAACAGAAGTTTGATTTTTGAATAAGTACTTTTGTATATAGTAAGATTTAACTATTCTATTTAAAAATGAAAACGAATAGTTTAAGACTTTACATAGACTTCTTAAATATACTTTCTAGCTTTACTTAAATTATTTTTTAATTCATAAAGATTACATCGACACCTAATTCATTTTCAAAGACGCCAATCAAGGGGTAGAAATTTATGTCGACAAGAGCCAACCTATTTTTTTTTTTTTTTTTTTTTTTGGAATTATCACATAAGACCATCGAATTAACCGCCATTATCACTCTTATTGAGAAGGTAAATTCTTTTAATAACTACTCTACATACACATCACTAATATGAATGGAAACAAGCTAGGTAAAGAGTATTTTGATCTTGTCAGGAGTGCCATAAAAGATGAAACTCAAAAGGAAACATCAAGCTCATCTAGACCGTTGAAAAAAAGAAAAACTAGACAAACTCAACCAAGTGCACCATTTAGCGTCAACAATATATCAAAAGGAACAATTGACTACGATAAACTTGTGGAAATTACTCAAAATGTTACTGGTGAGGTGGACTTGGGAGAGGCTCAGAGGATAAATAAAATGAAGACAAAGAGAGAAACACAAAAACATTTCACAAGCCCAAGGAAAGATGAAGTCATAGAAATCATATCAAGCGAAGAGGAACAAGATAGAGACATCTCGGAAGATGAATACATACCAGAAGATGACTTTGATGACGATGATTTTGAAGATGTGGATGTAGAAAACTTCCAAGGTTCTGAAGATGAAGATGATGGATTTACATTTAAAATTGACAAAAATAACAATGATTCTAAGAAAAAAAAGGCTATGATATCCCCAGAGTTGAAAGAATATAGATACACATACTACAGAACTTACTTAATAGTAAATCTTTTATTGACTGGTATAAAAAATAAGTGGTGCAATAACAGTGAACTGCTAAAAAGGCTAGATCCTATACTACCGTCGAATATTTTTAATGCATTACATCCACCAAAGGATTTAAAATTGCCAGTCAAAAGTACCAATAAGCTTATTTTTGGATTGAAGGAAGCAATAGTATTTTGGAATAAGTACTTTGTAATTGATGAAGACAGAGACATTGGATTTTACATGCGTGATTGGAATGAACTTGAAGCTAAAGTGATATATCCAATCAGCAACAAAGACATACTCACAGAACAAAAGTTTGTAGAATGTGTCTTGAAGAAAAGGTATGGTAGCAGAGAAGTGTCTATATTGGGCTTTGTGAGTTTATTGAGAAGTGTTGGCTTGAATTGCAGGCTGGTTTACAACATGCAACCTCCTGACTTAACCGATATCGGAAGATTGCCAAAGTTAAAAGTTGAACAAATTGAATACACAGACTTCAATGACTGTAACTCAATCAACTTTCCTATATTTTGGTGTGAAGTTTGGGACAAATACACAAAGAAATGGTTGACTTGTGACCCTGTATTTTTCAAAACAGTTGAGCGCCATGTTTCAAATGCCAATACTCTATCTAAATTATGCCCCAGAAGTGCAAAAGAGGAACAAAGATTAGTTACAAGATACGTGGTAGCTTACAACAAAAACTTGAAGATAAGAGATGTTACTCCAAGATATACCAATAAATACTTTAGCAAAGTGTATTCCAAAAGGTTCAAGAATGACAAGAGTTTGGAAGAATGGTACAATGACTTATTAACCACTTTGAGTGTTAAGTTTAATAAAGAAAATGGCGTGAAAAACCTCAAAATAGATGACTACGAAGACAAATTCATGGAAGAGAAGTTAAGTATAGAGTCATTTCCAGACAGTATCAAGGACTTTCAAAATCACCCCAAGTTTATTTTATCCTCCAAGATACCTACCACAAAAGCATATTTAAACCCTGAAGCCAAGCCTGTGGGGTTTTTCAAAAACGACAAAGTTTATTTGCGTGATGATCTACAGTTACTCAAGTCTAAGAATAAATGGCTGCGGGAAGGTAGGAATGTTATAGAAGGATCAAGACCCAAAAAAGTTGTTAAGAATTACATAATGTCTAAAAAAGGACAGTCTGATACAAAGGAGAATGCTGAAACTGAATTATTTACCTATGACCAGACGGAAATCTTCAAACCATCCGCACCGTTGCCAAATGGAACTATAATTACCAACAAGTTTGGAAACATAGAAGTTTATCATCCAAACATGATTCCCATTGGGTGTGTTTTGATTGAACATCCACTGGTAATTAAGGCTGCTGACTACTTGAAGATCAAGTATGCCAAGGCCGTGGTTGGCTGGGATTTCTCAGGAGAGAACAAAGCTAAAGGCAAAAACAGCAATTCAAAGGCAACTGCAAAGTTTGGGGGTATTGTGTGTTTACAAAGATACCAAGAAGCGGTATGGTGCATCATCGAAGAGCTTGAGAACATAAACAAGGAAAAGAAGATTCTAGATAGACAAAAACAAAACATGAGAAAATGGGTGGAGTTGTTCAAAAGACTGAAAATCAAGGAAAGATTGGACGGTGAAATCAATGCCAGTGGATGGCTATCTCAAAATACGAATCAATCTAATGGAATGGATGAAGGTGGTGATACATCTGAAAATGAAGTTGTGGAGACTGATGATGGCGAAGAATTTGAAGGAGGATTTGAAGTGTCGGAAGAAGAAAAAAAAGATACGCATTCATCCAATGCGTCTGAAATGGACTTTGATGATTTCATGAATGAGATTGGAATCTGATGATATTGTTATTTGTTTATTTCATTTATTTTTTTGGGGCATTTTATGATTGCTTTATCTTTTCAAAATCATATTCGGATGTATGATTTTTCTACATGTAATTAAAATATATATATATATTTTTTTTTTTGACAAATTTTCATTTTAAGATGAACTTATGTATGAATATTTATAGACCGAATGTTATCATTAGTTTAATATAAGCCAATATAAAGAAAGACCATATACAGATAAAGAGTAAGATATGGGGTACTTGGATACTTTGAAACAATTGAACAAGCCTGCTCAAAAGAAGATCCCTTCAACAAAACCTAGCTCCGCCTATGACGAAGAAGATGATCGTATGAGATTGTTAAAAATAGCCAAGACTCAAATAGATCCACTAGACATTAAAACAAATTTGCTACCAGAGGACTACAAGCCTGTTATACCTAGACACATCATAGAAAGGAACTTGGAGAAAAAAACTAAGCAATTAAAAAAAATGAACTCAAAACTAACCAACAGCGGAAATAGCACCATGCATCAAGATGAGTCGTACATAGTCAAACAAAGACTAATAAGCAAATATAAAAGTAAGAACCCCAGTAAACCAAAGCCAGTTGTAGAAATAGAGGAGAAAACACCCGAGAAGAAAATGTCCTTCAAGGAAATGATGAGACTTGCTGAAGGCAATAAAAAAAATGAAGCAAAGCCTGTGGAAAAGAAAACTATGAAGGAAACAGGAAATAAAATAGATAAAAAGAGTAGATTTTTAAACAGAGAAAAAATAAATGAGCAAAAAAGAATAGAAGCCTTCAAGAATCAGCAAAAGCTTCTATCCAAAGCAAAGTCACATGAGCCTAATAAGCATGCTATATCAAAAAAAAGTGAAGAAAAAGAGGATGAATTTGAATATACACCAACCGGATTTGATTTGTTGATGGAAGAAGAACTCGAGGCTGAGGAAATAGCGAGAAGAGAAGATATAAAGGAGGCCAAGCTACTGAAGAAAAGGGCATTGGAAAAGCAGAAGCTGAAAAACCGCCATTGATCACAATATCCACACAAGAGTGCAAAACAAAAGTACAAACACCAAGGACACATCCAAAAGTGAAAGGATGATTTCCAGCATGGTATATGTCAGAAGTAGCAGATTGCAAAAGGTGAAAAGTATAGATAAAAACAAAGACCCTGCTATGATGTATCTCCAGCTGTTGGAAATGATAACCTTGGTATCATTTGAAGCATGTTTTTTGAATTGCATCAACACTATTATGATCAGGACTTTTGACAAAGGACTTGAGATCAATAAGATGTTCTTTTTTAAGGATTTTTTACTTTGGAATTCCTCTTCTTCTTGAGTATACCGACTGGTTGTCTTGCTAAGCTCGAGTTCGTGTCTTGGTATACTACTGTAGTTACTGGGGAAGTCATTATCAAATGTGGAAGCTCTAGATATTGTTCTTTTATTAGTGAACGTGACTGAACGCCCATTACTATTTACCATAGATCCCAACGAGGATGAAGGTGATCTTGATATCAATGCGGGCGAAATATTTACAGGTGATCTAGTTATGCTTAATGTGTCTGAGCTTGGTGGCTTTTGCTCTTTTTGGTTAGGTAGTTTATGTATTTCTTTATAAGTTTGATTAAACCCTCCGGTTTTCAAAATTCTTTCTATAAAAAACTCATCTTCCTTGTCATCCGAATTTGGTAAGAATTCGCTATTTTCCTTAATGTATTTATACAAGGTTAAATTATTCATGCTCTGTATTTGAAAACGTTCATAAAAGAAAAAGTTTAGAACCTTGTTTGTTAGAAACATTTCATTTGTCATTTTATTGTTCGATACTTTCCTAAGTTTCTCGTTTTCCTTAATAATAAGACTTAAAGGAAGAATTGAGATTATTGCGTTAGTGTTCATCATGTCGTCTATATTTATCATCCAGTAAACCTCATTTAAATGGTCCACATACAAAAATCTTTTTCTTTTGAGGTTTTTTTGACTCACTTGTTTCAATGTATCATTTGATTTGAAGGATAAGTCATTTGTTATGTAACATTGCGAGTTTCTTATTCCCCCTATATGATGTTGAATAATGTATAGTCCGCTTTCTTCGTCATGTGTTTTTGACATTAAGTTTGGGGTGTGAATATTCATTGGCTCACCTGCTTGCTTGTAAAAAGACAAATCAACCTCATCAGTTTTCAATTGCTCAAAGCTGCAATAGTTGACTAGGTAAAACTCCACAGCCTCTGCAACAGCATCATATTGCTTGATGATGAAGCGGTCTATGTTTGAGTTACTAAAAAGATTGCTGTATTGGTAGTAAATCCTGTCAAATAATAGGTGTAAGGGGATAGATGGAATGTTCGAGGTGTTGATGAACTCAGGATTTGTAGCATATATGAGATTCAAAATGTTGTATATTATGTTGATGTAGGCAATTTCATCAGTGAAGAAATTTCCAGAAGCTTCATACTCATTATCGTTCAAAAGAATTTCATCAAAGTTCATAGCCTTTATTTTTTTGGTTGAATTGATACATTTTTTCAATATAAAACGATAACTACTTTATATACTAATTTAGATCGTATATGATTATTCAATGATTTTTTTTTTTTGAACCTTTAAATTGATTTCCGAAATGGTATGAAAAAAAAGGTCAACACAGTAAGTTCATTAACGACACAATTTTTTTTGCTTTCCTTTTTTCTTTCTACAATCATCAATCACTTGAAGATACAACAAAACGAAGCCACTACACACAACAACTCAGAAAATTAGAACTAGTATGAATAAAAATAAAAGGAATAGACTTGAGAAATACCTTGAGTCCACTGATGATACCAACATTACCAAGGTAGCGAAACCATCTGACTACGAAAATAAGCATGCATCGATAAGAAACAACTTGGATAGTGTTGATATTGACAAATTAAATAACATTAATGTTGCAAACAAACAGAAGGAGGAAAAATTATCCAGGTACGAGATATTGGAAAGAGTACTACTGCAGATCCCACTGACAAAGAAGCTGCAGTATTCAGACATCAACACAATAAGATCAATCAAGGATAAGCCTGTGTACACCACATCAAGCTTCATGAAAAAGTACTCGGAAAAATTGAAATCAATGGACATGGAGAGCATAGAAAAGAACTTTGTTTATGATCCAAAGTCCAAGCTTGTAAAAGATGAAACTAAAGGGTACTACAATGAGAAAAACGGAAAATTTTATAGATACCTAGATTCAGAAGGGAAAGAGTTGAAAGAGCTAGAAGATAAAGTTAGAAGGGAGAACATCAAGAAGGAAATAGACCTAAGAAATAAGCTGAGAAAAGACAAACAGAACGGAAAAAAGCTGAATAGACAGGAGTACGAAGCATTAATGGATAAACGGAACCAAGTGTTGTTTGCAAACCCTACTTTGATGTCAAAAAAAACCAAATTACAAGAGACTATAGAGGATGATAAAAGAGACCTTAGTAAAATGACAGCTAAAAGCAAAGTTGGGAAAAAGATGGATATGCGTATATTGAGTAAGTATAAGTAGGTATTTGTGTTGTGGCCTTTTGATCACGTGTAGATGTACAATGTGTGAGGAAATAAAAAGATGCAAAGTGTTTCTTTTCTTTTTTCTTTTTTTTTACTGTTAAAAATTGGATCATGGTGCGATGTAGTTTCCCTTTAAGGAATATTACACAGATTTATATATTAATATTTTTTTTTAAATCTTTTTTGTTTTTATGAAATAAAAATGATATAGCGATTAGTGAAATTTGATAATAAGTTTTCAACCTTAACTAAGGAAAAAAGTCTTTGAATCTTTAAAACCAGCACCAAAAAAGTATATAAGCCTATTCCTAAAATGGATGTACAAAATAAAAAGTTTATAAATAACTTAGCCTCTAATGATTTGAAAACAAGAAGAAAATCTATAGAAAGTATACAACAGAGATTGAAAATAACAAAAAAGAAAGCTGATTATGACAGAATCTGGAAGGGTTTGTACTATGCCATGTGGTTTTCAGACAGACCATTGACTCAACAAAAGCTGGCTGATGAACTGGCAGACATCTTCTTGATCGAGGAAATATTTGGAAAAGATGATAAGAACTTTGAAAAATTCATCAAATTCAGTAAATCTTTTTGGAAGGTCATTGCTCTAGAATGGTTAAACATTGATTATCACAGAATTAATAAGTTCCTGCTATTACTGAGAAGAGTGTTCAACAGACAATTGGAAGTAGTTGTTAAGTATAACGATATAAAGAAGGCACAAGAATATTGCGATAGGGTATTGAACAAGTTTGTATTTTCAGGTGATAAAAGAATATATAATGGTATCCCATTTCATATTATTGATATAGTCAAGGATGAAGTAGTCAAAGTAATGAACAAGTTGAATAAAAAAGATGATGAAGAATTAGACAGTGAGGAACTGGCAAAGTTGATCAAGGAGTCCAATGTCGATCCTATATTCAAGTTAATCTTGGATCTTGTCAACAACTACCACATCAACAAGGATTATAGAACCTATATCAAAGACAACTTGGTTAATGATGAAGACTTGATAAGTTATGGAGTTATTGAAAGATGTTACAAGCCACAATATGTTTCCAAAAAGGAACTTGAAGAGAAAGAGGAAAAAGAAGAAGCTGAAGCTGAAGAATGGAGAGGGTTTTAAATATGTATGGATTAATAAATGATTTCTGTCAATACACGTGACTTGAAAAGTTTCTTTTTTTTTTTTTCTTTTATTAATTTTGTTTAATTTTATTTTTTTTCCATATCATTATTTTTTTTTAACAAATTAAAAAAAACTATTCAAGCTAGTATGCAATGAGGTTAAAAACCTCAATATATGTATTAATATACTGAATCTAGACCATAAAACCCCAACCAGCATTATCAATATACACATAAAATGTTTAAAGTTGACGGATGGAATGTAAACAGTAAGTCTATTGCTAAAGATGCATCCAGCAATAAACAGAAGAAGTCTAAGAATAATAAAAAAGTTCATGAACAGAAGCAAATGGAAAAGTTCAAGCAAAAGAGCACAAGCACTAGAGACGATGATAAAGAAGTTTCAAGAATATTAAATAACACTTCTAAAAACAAGAAAAGAGTTGATAAAGACAATCATATTACTTCTAAGCAAGAGGAAGTTACAAACCAACAAGTTAATGCTCAACCAGGAGACATGCCAATGGACCCTAAGAAGTTGACTCCATTGCAGCAGAAATTGTTCAACAAGTTGAAGGGTTCAAGATTCAGATGGATCAACGAACAACTCTACACAAACACTTCGTCTTCGGCATTGGAACTGATCACGAAGCAACCGGAACTGTTTGATGAGTACCACAAGGGATTCAGGGAGCAAGTGACCACATGGCCGATCAACCCATTGGACATTATGATTAAGAACATCAAAACCAGATTCAGCGGACGTAACCTGAATGCACCAGGTGGACTGCCTGCCATTGATCGAACCTGTGTTGTTGCTGATATGGGGTGTGGAGAAGCAGCTTTAAGTTTAGAGATAAACAACTTTTATGAACAAAACAAGAAGAAATTTATGAAGCAACACAAGAATCTTAAGGTTCACTCATTTGACTTGGCCAAGCACAACGAAAGAATCACCGTTGCTGATATCAAGAATGTTCCATTGGAAAACGAGGAGTGCTGTGTTGTTATCTTTTCGTTGTCTTTGATGGGGGTAAACTTTTTGGACTTTATCAAAGAAGCATTCAGAATCCTGAAGCCCAATGGTGAGTTGTGGATTGCTGAAATCAAATCAAGATTCAAGGATCAAAGTCTTAAGGATTTCATAAAAATTGTTGAACAGTTGGGCTTCAGACACAAGCTAACTAAGACTCTTGAGGAAGAAGGTGATGATAAGGAAATGTTCATAAGATTTGAGTTTTTCAAGCCTGATGAAAGAACTGTTATGGAAATGAAGGAAAGACAAGCCAAGAGAACCAAGTTTTTGGATTCAGACAGAAACGAGGATGAAGATGTTGAAGCAAAAAGAGAAAAGCAACCGGAATCTGAATGGTTATTGAAGCCATGCATATACAAAAGAAGATAACTTATATAGTTTCATTGAAAAAGAAAATCAAATTATATGATCATACTCCTTATGAAGAGGTTTGGAAAAATGATGCGACATTACCGTATTTGTTCAAAACATCCATTATATTGACGCCTTGTTTGGCTTCATCATTCCCTTTATAGTTGTAGCATCCCCTGAAGCCATAGTATTGGTACAGCTCAAGAAACAGACAGTAAAGAACTATGAAAAAGTAAATGAACTTAAAGCCAAAAAGCGTGGTTATGCTGAACACAAGCCACAGGGCTATTGTCAAGTACATGCCATACCAGAATATCACTCTATCTAAAGGATCGCCAAATTCCTCCAATCCGTACTGCTTATAGCTTTCATACTTGAAGTCCTTGTCATAGCTCCATCTCAAGCCCACAAGTTTTCTTCCGAATATGTTTTGAATGGAGTAAAACTCAACGCTCTTGATGATTATCAAAAGAATGGTTATGTTAGTGAACGACCCAAAGCTGTAGGCTAGTAGGTAAGTGAGTATGGAGGTGGTTTTTATAAGGATGTATGATGAGGATACCACTGGAGATGTAGAGTTAACAACGGTGTTTTTTAACGATTCAAACATTGACATAGTAGAGGCTATATTAGTCCAGGGGATGGTTTGTTTGGTATTAGTTTTTTTTTCATATTTGTTAATATTCCATTTTTTTTTAAAGTATAGTTTTTTTTTTTTTCAAAGGTGCTCAAAAAAAAATATATATATATATAAGCATCAGCAATTTTATATAAAGAAATGAGTATTTAATATTGAGTCCTTGTGTATTAACATTTCCTGAGATTTGTAAGTGTTAACCTCATTTTTGATTTCTTGGAAAACTTGCATCTCCTTCATGCTTTTTAACCGCATGAGTTCCTCTTCAGACAAATCGGTTATACTTTCGTCCTCAAAGCTATCTACTGAACCATCACTATCATCTTCTACTGGGGGTAGGGGGAAAACCTCTATACTCTGGCTAAAAGCAATTTTGTTTATTTTGGGAACTTTCTTTGGTGCTGGATTATTTGTATCTTTATAGATAACCCATTTCTGTCGACTCTTGTCAAAAACCTTTATTTCATGGAACCCACTGTCAAACAGTCTTGTTAAAACCGGATCATCAAGTTGTTCATCCTTCTCATTACTTTTCACTAAGGTTCGCAATTTTTCCAAATTTGTGAATGACAAGTTTCGATATGAGTTTTTACTCATGACACTGCTTTCACTGTTTGTGCTGCATATCGATATCCTTCTGTCATGGTTTAACCCTTTTTTGAATTCCAATGGACTATACAGCTCCAGAAAATCAAAGTCGTCTATGGATTCTGACTTCATCATTTTTTGGTTCAAAAGATTCCCCCATGAGTCTGATTTGGTTGGGGAGCAACTGGCAGAACCCAGAGGATTCGGCGATAAGTTTGTCTTCACAACATTGTTTCCATCGTTCATTTCATATGTTTTCAGGGCAACGTCCAAAAGCATATCAACATCCTTAATGCTATTTATCTTTTCATCCTGTAGTTGATATTGGTAGCTGGCTTGTGGGTTGCTGAAATTTGTGTTGATGGGATGTAGCAGATGGCTTGTCGTAGTTGGTTGATTGAATACCGGTTCATTAATGGACTTCATTGGTTTGACATTTCTTTTTGCTTCACCCAGAGGCTTTGACTTAAATAATCCAAACATTCTCTTTTTCAAATTGGGCTTTTTCTCATGATTGGATGGAAACTCCAAAGACTGTGTTGGCTGATTTTTATACACTTCAGGCTTGTCAAGCCGAATATTGCCTGATACGTTAACTTTTATGAATCCGTCTGCTTGATTAATCCTTGAAAAGGATTCATTCTGCTTCAGGTTATTGTTATATCCCAGGGAGTCTCCTTTCTTCAAATTATCAACCAGTTCATCGTATTTCATACGTCTTAGCTTGAAGTAGTTCTTCAAGATAGGATTTTGCCCCACATAAATCAAATCTTTGTTTTTCATGGGACCATAAAATATAAATGACTTGTAACTGTTGCCAACCATGGTGGAGAGACTTTGATTATATTGCTGTTGCTGATCGTATGTGCTTGTAAAGGATTGGTTTTGCATACTCTTAATTTCAAAGTCCTTGGCGCTCAGGCTAATTTCATATTTCTTCATATTGTTTGGGTTTTGAAATAAAGTCTTTGATCTTACTAGATTGTTAGTTGCTTTGAGACTAGGTGCTGTTTTATTTCTTCTGATATATGGTTGGTTTTGAACTTTGTTATTATAGGTGTTTGGAGGACTTGGGGTGTTACGATGACTCTTAATAGTTTGCATGTTGTTGTTTCCATTAAGATTGTAGGTATTTGATCTTTTGATATGATCATAACTTCTAATGTAATTTGAATTACTGCTGGGTTGTTGTACATTCATAGTATAATATTTAATCAAAGATGTATATTGTTAAGCTAATTTTTGGGCTAATTGGTTTTTGATATTCTTACTTTGATAGCGAGTTGTTGCTTTTATTTTATTTTTATGTCAAGAATTCATTTAAAAATACATTATGTAGATTCATTGTTCGTTTTTCTAATAATAATAAAAAATTAAAATTATCGTCAGCTCGTTAATATTGTTCTAATTTTAAAAAAAAATAATGTTATCTTGCCCCTCATTCTGGATCATCTGGTGAACAGCCAAACCGAGTGAACAATTTCGGAAACAGTGAGGGACTTCGTTCAGTAAATGGGCACGTGCACCAAAGAGTAAAACCAAAAATAAGACACATCTTATAATCAATACGAGTTGTTTCTTTGCTATTATCATATAAACTATTACATTCCTTTACATAATATAAATTCAGTTATAAGGATTATTCTTAGATTCCTTTATAGGGATAGTTCATATTATATATAATGTTTTATCACTTTGATAAAGAGTGGTGCTGCTTTTCCTTCTTTTTTTTTGTTATGACGAATTGATATATACTATTGGTAGCGTTTCACTCAACTCATTCATCAATCAAGAAATCAAATTCATCATCCTTTTTGATACTCTTTTCTAATATATTCAAATCCAGCTTGTTACCTTGATTATCCTCAAGTAAAGTTTCACAACTCTCAACTACAAGCTTAGACATAAATAGCATCATAGCATGTGACACCACGGCTGGTGTTATAGATGTTTGCTTACCTATTTCCTCATCAGACTGTTGAATGATTTTTTTTATTTTGTTACTAGGAAAGACAATTCCTTTACTGAGCAATAGGTCGTTAATTTTGTTTATATCTGGTTTCTCACTCATGCTGATATCTTACGTTGTAAGTTTATTTTATTGTTTAATATGGTTGTTTTACTTGATATTCCATGTCTTGTGATATAAATATAATCAACAAACAGTCTGTAAAAGGATATATTCATTTACTTTTAATTTTGTTAATTTTGTTTTTTTTTTTTTTTTTATGAAAATTTGGGACATGTTTGGAAAAAGTACCAGTAAAAACGTTCTGCGTACAAGGAGTAACCCTATATCCGACATATGTAAATCACGTGACTCTACTGCAAAGAAACATTTAACTTTAAAAAAAAATATATAAAACAGGAGGTCCCAAAAATACACAAACATGATAAGAATACATATACAAAATTCAGATAATAACATGATTTAAATTCAAACAATAACTTTCTTTAATTTTCTTTTAGGAACATTTCAAAATCTAGAGAATTTACAAATAAAAAAGCCATGTATAATTATACTATCAAGTATCTGATAGGAATGTGAATTAACTTGACAACATATCCTAACAAACCAATAACTATGAAACCCATACCTACTGCTCTGATGATTTGGAGTAACTCAGCATTGCTAGGCTTTTTGCACTTGTTTATGAAACTCAAAGAGTTGTTGATAAGTTGTTGTGTTTCCTGAGTATTGCCTTTCTTTTCTGCCATTCTATGTGTTATTTGAGTGATGGGGTTTTTAAAACTTTTAATTTTATAATTCTCTATAGAACAATGTTGTTATTTTTTTTTCATGGATTTAAACACCACATACGAAAAAAAAAAAAATTAAATCAAATTGAAAAAAATATTTAAAAAAAATTTTCTCTCTTTTCGTTCTTCGAATGTGAAATTAACCTTTTTAAAAAAAGGTGTATATATTTATTCGGATATAAGATTCTTATCACTCTCTTTATTTCAGTGAGAATCTTATCCTTTTTATACATAACTAAAAGAAACATTAACTTTATATATCCAACAACCAAACAATATATATATGTCTGAAAACTCTAGTATTATCTCTAACTCAAATGATTCAATCAATGATGATGTCCCTTTATTCAAAATCACAAAGGTAAAAACCACATTCATCGACAGCATACAATCCTCAAATGAAACCATCACAAACACCTTTCATTACAACAGCTTACTTCTGTTATCCACGGATGCTGGATCCATTTGTATAACAGATCCTTCCAAAAATACGATCTTGAAGGAATTCAAAAGACTCCATAAGGATTACATCACATCAATCCATGTAAAGAACAACCACGTGATAAGCTCGTGCATTGAAGGAATAGTCAACATAATATCCTTAGATGATTACCAAATCAAGAAGAGATTTAATTTCAATCGCTCTTTGAACTATGTTAAGCTTCATGATAAATTTGACAACATAAACAATAAATGCTTCTTTTTGAGTAGCTTTAATGGATCGCTAGTATCTTGTAATCTTGATTCCATTGAGTTCAAAGAGACTCATAACAACTGGCTTTCATACATAAACTTTTCCAACAATGGCAATACAAATGATCTGAAGGTTATTGAACTTTTGTCTATAGACTCAATTTTATTCTTTGAAGTCATTGATATAGATAAATTTTTAATCATTAACTTCAACCAAATAATGATTGTTTCCTTTAACAAGGATGGAAACATCACAACTCTCTTTGAACAAAGCTTTAACATAAAAAACGAAAATATCAACATTGTTCATAAATGCAATGACTTGCTCATTGTGTCCTTCAACAACTATCAAAAGATTTTGGTACTTAATTTAAAAGAGTTTGAGCTAATAAGAGAAATATCCCTGAACTTAAAGGATGTTCTGTACATCCACAGCTTTGACACTAGTGCGTACTCTTGGGATAAGGATTTGTTCATGCCACCTTTTTTGGTTTTTTTTAAGGACATGACCATCAACATTATTGATATAAATGAGGATATAGAAATTATTGAGGATGACATTGAGTTACCTGTACTCAACAATAAGTTTATTGATGCTTTGCAAATCAACAACAGGTACCTGTCAATAATAATGAAACATGAAATATTCAATGTCTATCCATATACTAAAAAGATGGTGTTTGATTACTACTCAGAGAACAATGACTTGTGGCACGCTTGGTTGATAAGTCAAAGTATTGATGATGTCAGTGACCATGAACGATATGAGATAGGGCTTAGTGTAATAAAACATGATCAGGAACATGTCATAGAAGTACTAGACCAAAACAACTATAAAACCCTGAGTGAAAATGCAGAATCATTTACGACATTAATCACTAGCGTTGATGATAAGTTAATTTTGAGTATTACTCAAAGACTTATTGATGCAGACGTCAATGAATGTAACATAACCTATTTATTGACCCCAGAGGTGTTTGCTATATTGCTCTTTAGATTGATCAAATTGAACCACACGACGTTTTGTCATTTCTTGAAGAAGTTTGAATCCAGCATGTCAATTGGAACCCTTGATGAAATTAAACATATGATTATCCAGGAGGAGGCGGATTTCCCACTTTTAAATAGTCAATTGATTTTATCAAATAGAATAAGTTTTGAAAGTCAGGATTTACTAAAAGTATATTATGACATTTTGAGCTACAACATTGATATTGTTTATTACAAGGATCAATTGCTAAGGTACTTGAAGATCAACACCAGTGTTATTAAGGACATTTATAACTCTCGTGATCTAATCAGCAAAGTGGAGTATGGTTGTGCCTCACAAGACGAAAAGGTGAGGTGTCTAACAAAGCTTATAAACATTATAATCACCAATGTGGATGAAAATGAGTTAATCAAATATCTGACTAATAACAAAAACTTTGAATATTTTGATGTTTTGTTGCTATCAAGATTGCTGTCGTTGCTGGACTCTAGCAAATTTAATTTGGACTTATTCAAGGTCTGTATAGATTGTTTCATGTTTGAAAAAATGCAGTTAAACACAGATACAGAATCAAATGTACTCATAAAGTTTTTGAATAAATACTTCAATGATAAGTACATCACCTCAATGAGTGAAAAAAAATCAATTTTTCAATACTTTCTTGAAAAGTGGCATTCCCTGGATGACAAGGACATGTTTCTTGAAGAAGTCATTTACCTGTACATACAACTGGACGATTATAATGAACTTTTGACATTGATATTGGATAAGAAGGACATAAAGGACTGTATCGGCCTGATTATGGTCAATCAATCAAACATAAACAATGTTCTTCTGTGGGAAAAAATATTCAACTTTGTTCACACAAAGGAAGCTCATGTTGTGATTTCTGATTATGAGTTTATTATGGAATTTGTCAACAAAAATAATTCTCAATTTCAGATAAATGTCTTGGTCTTCCTATATGAACAACTCTTAACAAGATTGAACAAGTTCGATACCAATGTTGATCGACATATAAAGTTCAAAAAGCTGGAGGTTTTGAAAATCAAAAGTTTGTTAGAAAACGAACTGAGAAATGTATATGCAAAAAAGATGATGTATTTACAAATGGCAGAGTATCATGATTAATTAATTATATAGTTGTTTTATTTCAATAGGTTTATTAGATCATTGGCAATCAACTGCAGCTCGTTCAAGTTGTTTAAAGTACCAATTTTATAGATTTGTGCAAACTCTGGGATCTTACAGTAGTTGATGAGCTCATTGACTTTCAGTACCAGTGTTTTTATGTCCTGTTTATCCAATGATATAACAGTAACTCTGGGCTTTGTTAAATCAAATGCATCATGGAAATAGTTTTCTCTTAAATCAAGTGATGTGTTATTATTCAGATGATTCATTATCTTGTTGTAGAACAAGGACAGCTCAAGTTGAATTTCTGTGGATATGTTGATTTCCACACTTTTCAAAACAATCGGCTGATTTTGGTGGTTGATAATATCCGATATTATCAGCAGCAGTCTCTTCGCTTGGATTTTCTCTTCAGACACTTCTTCCTCAACATGCGCTCCATATCCACCTATACCACCCAACTGCTGTCTAAACAGGTCCATATCATTGTACTCGAGCATTTGTGAAAACAAATCATCCTTTGGAATCAGTTCAGGTGTGTTGATCATGTTGTTCAAAATCGGAATTCCAGATCTGATCTTCAAGTTCTCTTGCAATTCAAAGTCATTCAGCTCATCAAACACATCGTCCTCGTAGTAGTTCGAGCTACTTGTAGTTTGTACATTTTCCTTGTCATAGTTGATGGTCAGGTCACCCTTCTGAACATTGGTGGTGATCCCATTGTGCAGATCATTGAAGTTGATAAATCCCTTGTTTGAATTCAAGTTTAAAATCTCCAGAACCTCTTGATCTAAGGCATCGTTGGTAAAGTCAACCTGCTTCACTTCCTCAAACTTGTTGACTGTGTTGTAGTCATCATCCTCATAAATGGGCTCCCACAGTAACGTTGTGTTAAAATCTATCAACTCCTGCAAGGACACAAAGTTCAAAATTCTGTGTTCCAGCGACAAGTCCAACAACATCTCTGCATCCCACTTGGAAAATGTCTTCAACTCAGACTGGAGGCTATTCAGCAAGTTGATGAAGATGTCCGATTTTTTCAACCCCATGGATATAGGCTTGTTGAGATTGATGTAGGCCTTTGGCAGGGTCCCACTGGCCTTCCATGAGGCCAAAATGGACGTTTCAGTGATTGAATCCCATGATTTCTTGATCAGCTTGAATGCATTTATCATGTTGATCTTGGATTGCTGGAACGACAAAATCACCTTTTTGGGTGACTTTTCCAGCTTTGTTATCGTGTTTTGTAAATCTATTAACGCTTGGTAAGTCTGCTGTCTGTATTTGGTCTTGAATTCGTCTATAATGCCCCAGTTAAAGGGCAAAAATTTGTTTTGTGATCTCGTGTATATCAAGGTGATGTTTGTCAAACGTATGTTGGATATTCTATGAGAACAACAATCATCCAAGATTATGTAGATTTGTCTGTTAATCAATTTCAACTTGTCATCCCATGCAATTAGCCATTTATGGAAAATGGTACTTGTCAAGAAGCTTTCCTTGTTTGAGTAGTATTCAATTCCGTACTTGTTCATGATTTCATCATGGTAAGTATCACTTTTAGAGCCAAACTCACTCTTAAAGCATTGATAGTTCTCATATTTACCAATGATCAATGGATTCAACTTTTCACTGGCATCAACATTACAGCAAAACATTATCGTCATAATTTCAATTTGTCTCTTTAACTTTGATATACCGTAGTATGATTTGTCCAGGGGTAAATTGTATGCCAACAAAGTTTCATCCAATGTGAACAGGTCTTTTTTTGGAATTTTCGAAAGGTAATTCTTTAAGGTGTCTCTTTCCTCATAGGACCAGATTTTCTTTGGTTTGTTGATTTCTAAAAAATTCTTGTTTTGTGACGGTGGCTCTATTTGGCATTTCTCCAAAAACTTCAACATCCACTTATACGAGAAAAACCCTTTTCCTGTTCTTTTATCCAGGGGTAACTTTTGCCATATGGACGCAGCTGTATCCTTCAGAATAGGAAAAGTTATGGGAATGGAGTTCCAGGATGTTTGATATATCCATTCATGAAGAATCTTCCTTAGCATCTGGTTCTGTAAAGATCTTGTTGAATGGTGTTTTGAAATAACATCATCAAAATCATCTTCCTCTTCTTCGGTGTTAGTGACGTTATGTGGGACTACTTCCCTCAGCTGCTGTTTTTTAGGTTTGACAACTTTATTTTCTTTTGGAGGACTTGTCTTAGCTAATTTAATACCGTTTTGCTTGGCATTAAGTTGCATGATGAGATTGTTTCCATTTTTCAAGATTCTGGATATGGTTGTTTGTGAGGGTTTTTTCAAGGAGTGATAAGTTCTTTGGAACCAAGAAGCCAGATCATCTTGAGTCCAATTAGGATGTTCCAATGAAATTTTATACAATTCAACTTTCTGCTCCAATGAAAACCACATAGAATAAGAAAAAGACACAAAAGATTACTCAGAATATTTGGTTTTTTTATATTTTATCTACATAAGATGATAATATATATTAAAAATTGTGATCTCACAATTAAAAATTGTTAAAATTTCAAATATTTTTCTTCAGTAAAATAAAGGAAAACTGAAAAGAAATCAATGATGAACAAAATTTTATTCAAAAAAAAAAAAAAAAAAAATGGTAGCATAGAACTTTTTTTTCCAAAATAAAAGTAAAACTCGCTATACCCGCTTCACGTGTGGGCTGACAGACTGTGCAAAGAGTTAACTACCTCTGTAAGTGGTGTATCCAAAGTTATTCAATAGCAGTGGTATGTGGTAATGATGAATTGCACTTTCCTTGATCATAAACGGTATATCAATGTATGGATAAAGAGTGTCTTCATTGACCAAATCATAGTAGCTTGCCTTTACTTGGAATCTTATCATGTATGTGTTGCTGTGGTTTATTTTATGATCTCCAAGGTATTTCCAACTCTCCTTGGAAACTCTGCCATCCTTGTTTGTTTTTTGTTCAGCTACCTTAATGTTGCCTGCTTCTGTAATTAGATACAATTCACATTGAATGTCACTCAAGGGTAGCCCCTTGTTGGAGTTTAATATATGACAAGATATAGTGTAATCAGACATTGATGTATTAATTTGTTATTAATGTGTGTTATGGCTACTTTTTTGATTGCTTTTCTGTGATAAAATATATGATGAAGTGTTTCTATGTTCCTTTTATATGTAACTTTGTCAAAATTTCTGTTGATAAGCGTTATCGCTAATTACCGACAAGGCTTCCGAGTGTATTTTTTCTCGCCTATTTTTTCTTTTTCCCTATTTTGCCACAATACAGTCGTTTTGTTCAGAATTTATCTCCAGAACGCGTTTATGTATTTCCAAAATTTATTTTCAAAAAAAAAACATATTTATGCTCATCAACATCACATAGTTTAGCATCTTGTTATATATACTACATACCAAAAGAGATTAAAATCAGTAGAATATGAAAACTTGCTAACTGTCTATATGAATGTTGAACACATCAATATAGATCTGAAAAAGTTCAAAGTTATCAACAAATTGCTACCTTCAAGACCTCACGATGGCATATTAGAAGTTATTAATCCTTCCTACTACAACCAATTCAATACCACTTATTTCAATGCATTGCAATCTCACAGAGAGTTGTTTGATTTTTTGGAATACATACCCTTAAACTCAAAAAGCATTAATAAATATATCAACTTTTCTATAGCCCTCACAACAGTCTTGCAAAGAAAAATTACCAAGCACGATGTTATGACAAGTTCTGAATTCATGAATCAATACAGAACATTCAAATACTTGTTCATTAACACAGCTCCCATTAAAAAATCAATGCTGTTTGGAACAGTAACGGCTCACAGTAGCATGCAGGATGCGGAAAATAACTCCAAGTTCAAAATTGTTTTAGACAATGACATCTTATGCTTGATCAATGGACTTAAAGTTAAGGCCTTTCAAAACTTGTATAATCAGAAATTGTGTGTTAAAGGTGAGGTAAGAATCAATTATGATGATTGTAGCTTTTATTTTTTGATAGATGATATAAGTGTGATCAGTGAGGCTCAGCTAGTGGTTTTCAATCAGAAAATTGCAGTTCTTATAGAACATGCTTTTCTAAATCATTCATGGAAACTGGAGGATACTTACATCGATGAGGAGCTGATTCAGATTCTTCAACAATGGTATTTGTTTTCACAACTAAATTACTTGGAGGATATAGATCAACTATGTGTTTCACACCTAAAGGTCTCCACGATGCCCCCAATAGCTTTGAACGAAAGTTGTCTTAGATTATACAATGACTTAAAAGTTGCAATATTTTTTCATCTTTTGCACATGTTTTATGACAAAAATGAGGTTGTAGATTTGCATTGTGTACTGAGGAAAAACTTTAAAGTGTGCAAGATGTTGATCAATTTTTTAAAAAAGCAACACAATTTGATGAGTGATCCGGAATTTAGACTTTTGTTCAAGAGTCTGCAACACAGTGTCATTGCAGACTTTGATGTGATTTTTGAATTGTTTTCCACGGATAGACATGTATCCAGTATTGCTGTTATTGAACTGTGTGAGTTTATATATTCAAAGGTGATTCAGTATTTGAAATACACAAGTAATTCAACTATATGTGTACGGCTGGAGAGGTACTTAAAGAGCGAAGAGATAATGGGGTTTTTAGTCAAACATGTGTGCTACAACTACCTTGACCTGAAAAGCTCTAAAGATTCTTCACAAGGAAAGAAAATGCTACAGGAAGTAGAATTGGAAGAATCCAATGAAGGACTTTGTATAAAATTTCATATCAAATAATAATAAATCTACTTGTAATAATATATATATGTGTCTACGCTAATGCTTCTAGTCATTGAGTTATGTTTGAATTTAGTCACGTTTATTGTATCTTGCAAGTACAACCCACCAAAGAAAAAAAAAAACTACAAAAAAAAATTGGAAAAAGAAAAACATGAAAGAACCTTATATTAATTTGCTACATTAAAATATATTTGTAAAAAACCTTGACAGCATTTGATGATATGGCTAGAGCAACTAAAGGAACATTGATTAAATGCGATCCATCCATTAAACAATTGATCATAAAGTTGAACAATGAAAACAACAATAACATCATCCTACAGACTATAGATAACAGTTACAACAATAACGAGCAGGAGTCAATACTGCTCATAGATGGTGTGTATTTAGACTTTTTAAAAATGGAGCTGGATCGAATGCTAAGTAAGAACATTTTCGAAGAAGAAGATGAAGCTAATCCATAAGAAAAAAAGAATAACTTTACTAAACAGAATTGATAACCTATATACTATCATTTTTTCTGTTATAAGCTAATAACAAGGACATTTATATACAGCATGATGTTTTTTTTTTTTTTTTTTTTGAAAAATTTAGATATAGACCTTTACTTACCCAAAATTCTTTTCTTTTCAGATTCAAAGTCTTCGACTCCAAACTCATTGATCAATCTCTCTTGCAACTTCAATCTTCTCTCCAATCTTTCCTTTCTTAGTTTGCTTAGCTCGTATTCAATTTCAAGTGTGTTTTTAGGCAGTTCAGTGACTGTATGTTCCTTTTCCGGAAGCATTTTCCAGTTTGAAAACTTATCCTTTGTGTCCACACCAACATACAGCATGGCAAGAATAGGTGTCAAAACACAAAGCCCAAATCTAAATACCTCAATGAATGATCTTTGTTTGAATTGCTTGGTGATTCTTATAGGTGGAGGTTGCTTATGGAAACTCTTTTGAGTCTTTTCCATAATCTCAAGTCTTTTGGCTAGATTTCCCTTTATGATTTGATCGTTCATGATAGATATTTGTAATGACTAGGAAGCAATTCTGGTGATAAGTGTGTATGCAGGATATAAGTTTTTATACTGGTTTATTTCTTGCTTATTGATTCAATTTATTATAATTTTTAGACATGTTGCTAAGAAGCAATCTTTTTGACTTGATGTAAGAAAAAAAAAAAAAGAAAAAGTACGAGATAACGGGGAAGAAAAAAATCAAAAGTAGAAAAATGGTTATTGCGGATTTAATAAAATACAACAAGACTACATTTTTTCTTATGTGGATAGCAACTCATATGGAATACTAACAGTCATTTCATACATTAGCAGTCCTTTTAATTAAGTTTTTTGAAAAAAAAAAAAAAAAAAAGAAGGTGGAACTTCATTTTATTCACAGGATATATAACTTAACCTAAATTACTTATAGTATTTGTCAAAGAACGCTCTTTGTTTTCTTTGTGTTTCATTGAACTCCTTGAACAGCCCACTGAACCCTCCAGCTTTTCCACTTGCGTCTTTAGGTTTCATCATCTTGGCCAGTTCTTCCTTGGATGGGAATGGCTTGAATCCAAACAATCTTCTAGTGGCCGTATGCTTCACCAGTCTGGAACTGACAACAGAACTTAAAGCAGACACAGTAATAAATAAAACCACACCTGATGGGAGGTTCATGGTTAATGGTATGGTTAGGAAAGGCAATGCTCTTAGGAACTTTTGCATCAAAGGAGAAGAAAACATGGAGGCTTGACCAGGATTGGCACTTTGCATATCTTGCATCATTCCGTACTTTGTGTACAAGTAGATACTGACGGATGACAATAATTGCAAACCCAAGTATGGATCGACAGCAGACAGGTCAGTGAACCACAACCAGCCACCTACATCCATTCCCATTGCTGGGTAGTTACACATTTGTCTTATAGCTGAAAACATGGAGATAGCAAAGGCAGAGTTGGCCACAGTAGGCAAGAACATGTATCTCATTTGCTTATCAATGCCGTGTTTCAATTTCAGTTGGTTGATCTTAACAGTCATGTTTTGGAAGTTTTGTAGGTCACCATCGTAAAGTTTCTTGGTGTATGGTTCAGATTCTCTTTGGAATTGAGCTTGTTTGAAACTGACATCTCTTTGTTTCATGATCATAGGTAATAAAAGGGTCTTTCCCAGCAGGGCTGTGAAAATGATTGCGGATCCCCATTGCATGCCCAAAAACACATGCTGAAGCTCTAAAATCTGCTGGATTGTATCAGGCAGCCAATAAAATGGATGCTCAACCATACCCAAACTCTTCAAGTACCCAAAGGATTGGTCCGTTAAAGTAGTAATGTTTTCAGTTTGACTGCTAAAGTCAGGCAGAGTGCTGCTGAACTCAACAGTCTTGTCAAGAGTTTCTTCAATTGCCTTCTCAGCATCGGTACTGTTGTTTCTCTTAAAAACTTGATTATATTGATTGAATTTAGATGGAGTATGGCTTTGTTTGATGTAAGAAAAGGATCTGAATGTGTTTATGTTCTTGAAGTTACGGTTAAGTAACCTCAAGTTATTAAAAGGTTTTATTGCTTTTAGCATTGTTGGCTTCTATATATGGGCTCTATATAGTGGAATGTTTAGCTGCCGTTGGTCTTCTTTGAGATTATTTTATTTACAAAATAATGTTATTTTCAAACACATGTTTGAATTTAAGATATGTAAAATAAAGCAAATAATTTTTTTAAAAAAAAAATACAATTAAAATTTTTTCTTTTTTTTTTTTCCATTCACAATCTCAATTCTCAACAATTTCAGTAAGTCATGTGACGTGATTCATATTTCTATCCAAACAAAAAAAAGGAAAAGAAACCAATTTTTAATTTTCAACTTTTTTCTTTAATATATTCATCAGGTAAATCACAAGACGATTATTATTTATATATAGTTATATCCCTGAAACAACTGATGCTGAGATCTACTGTCAATATCTTTAGACACAGGGTCAACAACAGTGTTAAAACTATAAAATTATTATACTCAACAAATGTCAAGTATGCTTCGCCTATAACATTAAAGCAAGAGATTCACATCCTGAGCTTAATCTCTCAAGATTTAAGCAATCCATTGAAGAATATAGAAGAGATAATTGACCAGGTAAGGCCATCAAACATCATACTGAACAACAATGTTTGTGAAGCCACCACAATGTATTTACTAAAGAACATTCATACCTCTACAGATAGCCACATGAAAAGGAAACTAATTGAAAAATTGAGCGATTTAGTAGTAATTTACTTAGACAAGTATTTCAAGAGTTCTAAACATATAAGTGGTATTGTTGGTAATAAAACCTTTTGCATTAACTATAACATATTCAGTCAGGACTTGATTGTTGATATTATTAGGACTCTGCACACAAGCTCTATACAAAGGGATAATCCAAGTTGTAGCAAGATATTGTACTACACTATACCTATGTTGTATAGGTATTACTATCAAACATACACGTGGAATTTTAACTATCAAGGGTATGATGGAAAACGATCAAAGGGGCTGTACCTAAAGCTGCCAATAACGAATACGATTGATGAGTTGAAGCAACTTCTGACTATTCATCGTAGAGAGGCTGATTTTGACTTAATCACTTACAACTTCAAGTATAACAACTTTGATTGCTTGGGAAGTGGAAAGAAAATCATACCGAACATACAATATGAGGTAGTCAAGCAACTTCCCAAGGTTGAAATGGCCAGAAAGCAGTTTGTGCCCATGAAACTGAATGAAAGCATGGATGACACCTACATAGACTTTGCGGATTCATCAGCGAGAATTAAACTCAATGCCAAATTCAAAACATTTGTGACAGTGCAGATAATGCAATGTGAAACCTGCGCAATGAGATTCTTGACTTACTTATTGAATGAAAGAAAAAAAACCGAAATAACAAAAAACGACATATACCTGGTACTGGCTCAACTCTCGCATCATTTGGATAGAGTTGTTAACATGGATGGTCATCAGTACAGACATAAGGAAAACAGCATGATAAACTATTTGTTGAATGATATAAAGATCAGTGATTTTCCAAACTTGTCGTTCATCTTAAGAAACTCTAAGGATCTAGTGAAGGACTATATCTTAAAGCAGTTGCACTACAAAGTATTGAAAAGGAAAATGCTCAATGATCTGAAAATCAACAACTATTTGTCAAGCATGTATGATGACTCTCATCTTTTGGAAAACGGAGCCATAATTGAATCAAGAGGTGAGTTTGATATTGTCAGGTTACCATATAGGCACTTGACCAAATTCCAAAGAACATGTGCCAAACACTACAAAACCGAGCAAGGAATATACTTGGATTATTATCCAAAAATATTTGTTTCTGTTGCTAAAAGAAATGGGAAATTTGTATACAAATATAATACGAGCTTCAAGTCAGGATATAAGCGTGTTCACAACAAGAGAAAGCTAATCAAAAAGAGGAAATTGAGCTATTTGGATCCTGTACAGCAAAATAACTTGGCTTACAACATGATATTCAATCCAAATACTAAAAGCACAGCCTTATTTCAAGAAAACGTCATTTTATCCAGAAATCTTGTCATGACCAAAATACTGCTGAAATTTCTTTGTGTAGACAAAGATGGAAAGCTCCTCATCAACGTTGACTGTCCTGAAGATATCAATTTCTTAGATGAAGTCATCTCATTGATGGAGATGTTCCCAGGGGATCCAATCTTTGATGAAGTGAATCAACAAGGTCCGTTGAAGAACAGCGGTGATAAGAGTGCAATGCAAGTGCAAAAGTTGCAGAATTTACTATTGCAATTTTTGGGCTAGTGTATATATGATTGCTCATTTAATGAATAATTTGTTGTTTTCCACTATAAAGACCAGGAAAAAAAAAAAAAATATACAGCGATAAAAGTCGATTATTCTTCTTTTTTTATTTTTTTCACTCAGCTACAAATAGTTGGATTTCTTGAACTATATACCAATCTCATCTTGTGAAAAAAACAGTGGTAAAAATAACCCACAAAAGCATCATGTTTCTGAGCAGGTACATTGTCAACTATGGTAGAATATACTCAAAGCTGATCAAGGATGATAACAAGGGGATCAATGAGGAAATAACTACATTTCTGTTACTGATAGGCAACAGTGAGCACTTCATAGACCTGTATATAATGGCAATATCATTACTTGACTCTAAAAACATGTTTATTTACAACTACAAAAATTGCAGCCAAAGGATCATATACAAGGATGTGCTGGAGGAGGAGACACGGAGAAAGAGCATTGATGACTTTGATCGCGGCAAGAGCATAATAACCACTGACATTAACTACAACTCATGTTCGTGTAAGGAGTATCTTCAGAGCTTTGATAGGTTTGTGTTGAACAACAACTATGATAATCCTGTAGAACTGAAGGAAAGGGTTTCTTTGAAAAAACTCCTGCAGAACCCCGAGCAGCTGATGGTTGATCTGTTTGGCTTGTTGTCATTTGAAGTCATCACTGCGGAAAGCAAAACTGAGTACATATACGATGAGCACTCAAAACTGATGAAGTTCATCAAGCAGTACGTGAACGGTGAGATAATTGATATAAACCTGACATATACAACAGGGGAGGTTATCTGTCCGCATCTTCTATCATCTTTTTTGATACTTAAAAACGGATATGTTGATATTAAAGTTTTAGATGATGACACCCTTCTGCTGGATGAAAGTGAGCAAGAAAATAAAGTGTTGAAGTACTATACGGAGTGCACTAAAACTGTGTATGTTTTTGATATTAACCATCTTAATGATTGGTTGTATCTCCACTACAACATTATATAGTGAGAAAAGTTTCATTTTTATATTGTTTTATACATATGATATATTTTTGATTTTTCAATTCATTCAGAATTTGGTATTGATGTTGAAATGGTTTTATTGCTTTATTAGATGAGTTCATCGATTCGGACTTAACAGTATTTAATCGCATTTTTTTTCAATAAGTTTTTTCCCCAAAAAAGAGAAGGGGGAAAAATTTCATTAAGAAAAAAAAGAGAAAATTTTTTTTTTACTAGTGGCTCTGTTCATTTACCCTTCTTTGGAAAAACGACAAAAAAAAACACACAAATTATTCACACTCTTCATCTAAGTGTTTACTTTATTATAATATCAACAATGGTTATCAATAGATAACAGTTAAACACCAAAAACAAGTACAATTCTTATATAGAAGAATAGGATTCATATCATCTTAAACCATTTATCTTTTCTTGGTTTTTATTATTTTCTTTTTTCTTTCTTGAGTTCTTATAACAAGCAGAAAGCAAAGAAACATAAAAAAAAATAAAACATGAGTAATTTTAATAAAAATCCTCAAAGTACTTTGCCATCCCATGAAGTGCCTGAATTCCAAGGAGACTCTGTTTATGACAAGAAACCCGCTTACAACAAAGCTAAAGGACCTGCTGTAAAGAAGGTACCACATGTAATCAACAACGGTAGCACACATGGGAAGAAAGAGGCCCACATGAATGCCTTTTCTCCAAGCCATCAAAATCAACAAATGAACATGCAAGGAACTTTCATACCAGAAAGCTACATTCACCCACAAACTCTTCCTATGCAAAACATGGGATACCACCCTCAACCTGGAGTCATGGGATACCCAAACAACTTTCAATACAATTACAACTCCCACATGTCAGCTGTGTTCCCACACCAAATGGCACAGATGCAAAGCCAGCCAGACAGATCACCTCCAAAGCCAGTAAAGGCTGAGAAACAAGAAGCTGCTAAGAAGCTGAACTTCAACGAGCACATATCTCAAGAAGTTGCTCGTAACATCAGTGTCAATCTTGAGTTTACAGAGGTCTTTGACAGTATCAAGAAAAACTCTGAGAAAACCATGGTTTCACTGGGTGAGTTGATCAAGGCTGCCGAAGATCAAATCGTTCAAGAAAACAAGAACATTGAAAAGCAAATTAAGTCGGATGAGTTGGGCACAAAAATAGCTCACCTGAACAAGCAAAAGGCTGACAGTGATAGCAAAATCAAGGAATTGGGTGAGGAATTGGAAATGCTGAGTAGACAGGAAGAAGAGCTTGACAGGTTGCTGAAGGAACAAAAGGAGTTGCTCAGTGCCAAGGAAATTGAGCTTGAAAACAAGATGCAAAAGACCAACTCAAACCCCTCATCAGCCGGAGATTGGAGTTCATTGTCAAGTGTCACTTTGAACAAAAACAAAGGTAAGCCAGTCACCATAGTCCTAGACTCCTCCAAGACCAGCGTATCTGTTGAAGAACCAAAGGATGAAGTTAAGAAGCCAGTGAGCAAAGCCAGCAAGACAAAAAGTGCCGTGAAGAGTCCAAAGCAAGGCAGCGCCAATAGCGAAAGGGAAGTAACATTGACCCCCGCCTCCAGCTCAAAAGAGTTTTCAGCTTACAATGAAAACGAGAACTTTGGTAAAAAGGCTGGTATGTTCATCTTGGAATACATGATGAACCCTAATAAGAGTTACACGTTCATTGAGGAAAAATTAAAGACCTTCACTCCCCCAAAGTTCATGAACACATCAAACATATGCTTCATGAACTCCGTTCTCCAATCTTTCCTGGCCATTCCTGAGTTTTTGAATCTTCTTTATGGTATATCGAGATCATCTGACTACGACATGGACAACATCCCTATATGTTTCCACACCTGGAACTTTTTGTATGAATGTATCAAGGTATCCAACAATTACAAGGCCTTGAGTTCTTTGGGCAGTGTTGATGAAACTGACAATGTTTCGTTGGACACCTCTGTTTTGTTTGATCATTTGGTAAGCCTGGACAAGTTCAAAACCTTGAAGAAGGGCAGACAAGAAGACGCAGAGGAATACTTGACCTTGGTACTGGACTCCTTGAACGACGAATTCATAAGTTTGGTTGAAAACCTGAGCTTCAATGATGTTGAGGAGTTCATCAACAACAACATTGAAAGAGAAAGTGATATCCTGACCTACCTGTCCAAGTATCTAAAAAACAAAAAGTGTGCATGGCTGAACGAACCATCATTGGGAGATTCACTAAGAACCAGAATTGAAATCTTCTTGAAAAACCAGTCTGAATGGGAGCTTGCATCCACTGAAAAGCAAGAAATCAGATACACTGAATACTACCCAACACCAATCACCACCATATTTGGATGCCTGATGATGTCTGAACTGAAAAAAAATAAAGCCAAGTGCAAAAAAGGCGAGTATCCTATCTCCATAACCTACGATCCACATTTGGTCTTGCCATTGAACTTGCAAAAGGATGCGAGTGAAAATGACTACAGCATCAGGGGTATGTTAGAGAAGTGGGCCAGTGAGGAGCAACTGGAAATTGACAACAAGGAAGTGACGAAGATCAACAAGTTCCATGACTTACCAAAGGTGTTGATAATTCAAATCAAGAGATTCAACTACCATCTCCAGTCCGGGAACTTGAGCGTTGTTGATGCCTACAAGCATGAAAACAAGGTCAATGGAAAGGCGGAGAAGCTGAATGATTACATAGACTTTGACTTTGACTTCGACATCCCTTCCACATGCCTGCAGGACCCATCGGTTGCATCTCCATCATATACTTTGAAATCCATAGTCTACCATTCTGGGTCAGACACACACTCTGGACACTACACCGCTGATTCGATGAACAGTAAGAACGGGTGGTTCAGATGCAATGACATGGATATCAGTAAGGTCACAAAGAAGGATGTTCTAGAGGTAGGTAAAAAGAAGGTCAACACTCCGTACATATTGTTTTATGTCAGGGATTAATACATAGTTGCTAATATTTGTTTTTAATTTGGTTTTGTTTTTTTTTATAGTTTAATCTGATTTTTCTCTCTTTTTTTTTTTTTTTTTCCGATTTTTTCTTTTGTTGCAAATATACAGTGCTTGGAAGTAACTCAATATTGAGAATCATCAATCATACCATCACTGCTTTCTGAATCCGCTATAGTTAGTTCTTTCATAGTGTGGAAATCTTTGGACATGACAGATGGGCTTTTCCTATCTGGGTCAACCGCGTCTTCAATATAGTCACGTTCGATTTCCTCTTGCTTCAACACAGCGGTCTTCTCTTCTGGAAACTCATACAGTGTGTGGACTCTTTGAACGGCCAGGTTGGACCCGCTCTCAACAACTACCTTCAAGGAGTACAGGCCACCTATGTTGTTATATATGCTCACTCTAAGGTTCAGCATTCTCTTCCAGACCTGGTCCAAAACACCCTTTCCAGCAATGCCATTTTCGAGCTCACTCTTCAGTACATAGCTGTCATGGTCGCTGTTTTTGGCATTCATGAAGTTGTTTATGAGTATGGTCTTGTCAAACAGTGAGGAAAGAGTTTGGAAAGTTGATATGAGCAGTTTGCATTTATAGTCGTTGATGGAGACTTTGCTGTTATGTTGATTGTTGTGTTTGATCAGATCAAGCAGGTGGTTGTTGATGATGTGTGAAAGGTGAGTTATAAACACAGTTGTCTTGCATGCATCTTTACTCTTCAGCTTGTGAAGCAGGTATAAAAGCTCATAAACAGATCTAACCACATAATATTCAATGTGAGGATTCAACCGTGCGGGCTGCTTATGGCAACTTATCCATATTGTCTGCTGAGTGTTCAAGTTCTGTAAGAATATACCTATAGGTGATATGTTTGGTATGTATGAAACCTCGTAGATTCCCGGGTTTATGTTGTTTAAAACATTGTCTATAAGAAATCTCTGAAGTGTGTTTCGCTTATACTTGCATTGTTTGGGAGATGCTTCCTGATTTGTGTTTTTGGGTTGATCAATAACTTGATGGTTAGTCCCTAGAAAGCTAAAGTCCAGTGCTATTGTTGAGTCATTCATTTGTGTCAAAAGCCTGTGATACTGCTTTCATGGTGTCAACTTAAGCTAACGCGTTTGATAGTTCTTTCTTTTTTTTTAGTTGTAGTCATCCAGAAATGTGATAATTACCAAAACTGAAAGAATTTGAAAAAAAATAATATAAAAATACATCATTGGTGTATATATCCGAAATAAATAAAAAATAACAAAACAAAAAGGGAACGCATTGTTAAATATATTTCAAAGCGTTTATCAATCTGTTGCTGAAACTACAGAAAGTACTCATTGGAACTGGACATTTTCTTTACGGGCAAAGCTTGGTTGTCACTGCCATTGATGTCAACACCTTCAAACAGTGAGAATTCATAGTTTCCAGTGGCATCTACGTTCAAGGTTGAGCCCAGATTTCCACATCTGTAGCAGTAGTTTGCAGCAGACCAAACCGTGCACAGCTCATCGTCAAACATCATCTTGAACCCTTCCATCACAAGCTGGTGTGCTCTCAAAACCATGGACAGCCCATTGGTGTAGTTGAACTCCTTCAATGGCCTTTTGCTGAATAGATAGCCAGCACCTCTTGGAGAAACTTTGTAGTCTGAGTTTAAGTTGTCCTCGGGATCAGACCACAACAGATCACACATGGGTCCCTTGTGCGGAGGCTCTTGGTTTCTGTCTATGGCATCAAAGTCATTCAGAGTCAGCAAGTCCGGGGAAATCCCACCGTGCATGGCAAAATATGGGTCCTTGTTCGATGTGTTTATGGTTGCGGATATCGGCAGGTGATTGAATAGGTTTGTTATGTTCAAATATGGCGTTGATGTGCCAAACTTGTTGATGATCTCATCGTAAAATCCATATATTTTTGTTATGTTGCTGGATTCGTGGTTTCCTCTTATCAGGTATATTCTATCTGGGTATTTAAGCTTCAACAGAATAAGAAGCAAAATGGTTTCAAATGAGTAAAACCCTCTGTCCACAAAGTCACCAAGAAACAGGTATTTCGTGTTGTTGACTTGCTCAAAGAGAGTTTTTATGCTGTAGTCTTGGTATGTGATGTTCAAGATGTTTAATAAGTCATGCAGTTGTCCGTGTATATCCCCACATACAGTCACAGGGGCTTCAATGTCCACTATGTTGCTCTCGTTGACCAGAATGTCTATGCAGTCCTCGCATATCTGGTATATGATGTCTGGAGTGAAGTATGTTAAGATATCAGTCTTTTGTGCTGTGTTATCGTATGCATTTGAAAATGTGTTGTTGAGTATAAGTTTCAATGAATAGTCAATATCAAATATCATCATATACTTATTAGTTCTGTTGAACGGCGTATCCTGGATATTGTGTTTTTATAGCTATGGTTTGTGTGTTTCTTTCTATAGGAGAAATTAAGGTATTGGGACTTTTTCACTAGACTATATATTATATATCTTGTGAAGAACTAATACAAATTATGATTGTTTTATTAATTATTTTTTTTTTTCCTGAGTGTTGTTTTTCTTTCAGAGCTTATTTTGTATTTTTGTAGAATTAGGGTTAAGTTTAATAATAGTTCTTAAAAGGGTAATGCTCCAACGATTGGACGTATTGCCGGTGAAAAAAAAGAAAAAGAAAAAAAGAAAAAAGAAACGTCGTTGATTCTTATATCCGATAAAGCACCCGCGTTTAATCACTTATTCATCTATTAATTAACCAAATAAGTACTCTCATTTGACTCTTACAAAAAAGTACGGTCTGTACTTTTAGCTTTATTTGTTAATGTTTGGATTGATCTTGATATCATGATATCTTGAGATTGAATGTTTTATATATATTTTTTTGTTTTCTTGGCTTTGCAACTAGTTAATATCGTCAAGGATCACGATTTGCAAAGGTCACGCGATCTGCTATTTGTCAATTTTGTTCCCCCTTTAGGAAATCTTACTTCTGAATTTTTGGCGTAAAGTTTAAAAATGTAGGAATGTAAGGGATTCATTCAAGAAAAAAAAAAAAAAAAGAAGGAGAAAAATTTTCACCCTTTAAGCAATAAACCTTCTCATGTATCCTTTGTTATTTTGAATATTATCCATTTCTATTTAATCAACATGAAATCTTTAACAAGTATATACCAATTAAACTTTATATAGTAAGGTGGCTAGCAAAAAAAAAAAAAAAAGGAAGATAGTTGCGAGTTTTTTCTTACTATTATACATCTCTTTCTGAAATCATTGATAACTATATTATTATCACCTGTACGATACATACTCAAAAAAATTAAAACCGCATAAACAAATATTGCCAATAGCCAAAATGAACAATTTGAATATCACCACATCATCAGATCTTATAAGGCAGCTGCAACCTATACTATTGCATCCGGAATTCAACAACTATGACTCTTCTGCTCTTGACGAAGAGATAACCAACACAAAACTGCTCAAATCCAAAAACAACGAAACCATTTCTTTGAAAACATCTTTGATCATAGAGTATATCTTAACATACATGCAAAGCCAGCGGTCTTTGGATAACGAAGATATAGAAATGTCATCATTCACCACCAACACAATGGATGAAGATTATGAAGATGACGAAAGTTCCCTTAACAACGAAAACGATGACACCTTCAATATAGTATCTGATCTTGACAGTGATTTAAACAATCCTGCCAAACTCAGAAAGATGTTGGTTTTCTTGGCAAAGAGCATAAGACAAATATCAGAAGACCTGGACAACAAAAGCAAGCTGATGATGCTAAAGACACCTAATTCATCAAGACACAGCAAGTTGGCCCTGTTGGAAAGCGTCACTGACAAGGAAATGGTGTCTGAAGACTTTTCTGGCTATGAAAAGTTGATTTCTTTTTTGATATCTGAATGTGTTGTTAACAACATAAAGCTACACAGCGCCGAGGATGACAATGAAGATGCGTACACAATGCTTGAGAACAGCATCAAGGAATTGATCAAGATGATTGCCAGCAAGCAGGATGGCCGCGATGTAACTGATAAAGGGATGGTTAACTCAACGGTCAATGATGATGATTTGAAACTGAAACTTGATGATTTACAACTAGCACATGATTTCCTAAGTGAGAAATTCTCCAAAGAAAGACTACATTACAACAACAACATAACCGTTAAGGAAAAGCAGATCTCCAATGTAACCAAGCAGCTGAAGGAAAAAAACCTGGAAATCAAAAGATTGAATGATATTATTGAGGATATGAAAAGCAAAAGCAACAGCAAACCCGTAATGCCGTATTCAGATGACCATGAAAACTTCAATCATATCATTAACTCTCCCAGTTCAATTTCGTCGAATAACAGCGAGAGTATCAATGTCCTTAAAACGGAGTTTAAAATGCAGCTCAATAAAATCAGAGATTACTATGAGTCAGAGTTAGAGAAGTTGAGGGGTTGATGTATATGTTGTTTTTTAAACAGTAATGTTCATACACGTGGGGATAATAACCATATGATACCTATTTTATGTACTAGTAATTATTTTTTTTTTTTTTTTTTAATTTTTGTTGGTATTTTTTCATGTTAGTATGCCGTGGCAGTTGATTTTAATTATAGTTACAATAAAAACAAAAGAACTATCTTCAACGTTTGATTTCATAACTTTGGGAATAGAGTAGAGGATTATGAATGTTAAGAAGTAGTTTATCGTTTATATAAATCAATATAGCAAAATATAGTTGAATGACAGATCCATGTGGCATTGATTACCATATTTCCAATTTTTTTTTTTTAATTTACTATTACTTACATTTAATCAAAATAAAAATAAACAAAAGAAAACAAACTATATAAATACTCCAACATGATGATTTACTTTTCAGAAAAAAAACAAAACATAAACATGTAAATTAGAAGATAGAAAGAAATATGAATAAACCAGTACAAATCATTAATAGTTAACATGGAAATCAAAGTCATTGCTTTCATTTTATACTTCTTCATCAGCAATGTTTCTGCTAAAAGCATCAAGGCATTGCAGGAATCTCAAGAGGACATTCTGCATTACCTAGGTGGTGTTTCTCCTTATATCCCAATGAGAAACAAAAGATTCATTGAAATGGATTTGCCAGAAACATGCAAACTAAACAGTGTCCAGCTGTTGCAAAGACATGGATCTAGATACCCAACCAAAGGTGCCAACAAGGGCTTCAAGGCTTTGTATGATGCCATCGATGTGTTCAAGGGTTCCTTGAACGGTTCCTTGTCCTTCTTCAACAACAAGAGCTACAAGTACTTTGTTACTGATCCTTCCACACAACTTGAACAACTAACCAAGTTGAACAACTCCAAGCCAAACACGTACACTGGTGAAATCATGGCCAGAGAGTTTGGTTACAACTTTTACTCCAGATACGGTCATCTGGTCAGTGAAAACGATACATTGACCTTGTTTGCTTCAGACTCCACAAGAGTCAAGGACACTGCTAAGTTCTTTGGTGAAGGATTTGTTCAAAACACGAACATGGACTTTGAAGTTTTGGTTATCAGCGAAAACGCCACACAAGGTGCCAACACATTGACTCCAGCCAAGAGTTGTAACACCTTTGACAGCGACTCCAACGATGACTTGATTGCCACTTTTTTCTCAAACAGAACTGATATGTTGACATCCATCAAGAAAAGAATCTTGAAGGAAAACCCAGCTTTGAACTTGACCACTGCAAACATTGAGAGCATTTACAACTACTGTACATATGAACTGAACATCAACGGGTACTCGGACATGTGTGATTTGTTGACCAAGGAGGAGTTCACCATGTTTGATTATGAAGCCTCATTGGAACATTACTACTCCTACATGAATGGTAATGTCAACTCATCCACTGTGGCCTCTGTCCTTTTGAACACCTCCATTGAGCTTTTAACCAAAAGCAACGGTAACAAGCTAAACTTGGCCTGGACCCACGACACCGACTTGAACAACTTCTTCTCTTTGGCCTTCTTCAACAGCACCAAGTTGATGCCAATCAAAAACATCGACTTTGACTACCCATTCAGCAGAAACGACTTTACCCCAATGGGTGCCAATGTTATCCTTGAGGACTACCAATGCAACAACGAAACCTTTGTCAGATACATCATCAATGACTCCGTTTATCCGCTGGATGACTGTAACGAAGGTCCAGGATACGGTTGTTCATTGGACAACTTCATCGCCAGAGCCCAGAAGTTGATGGATGGATTGAACTTCGCCAGCCAATGTGAAGTGAACTCTTCCTACCCACAAGAGTTGACTTTCTGGTGGGACTACAAAAACTCAACTAAATACCCAACCTATTAAATAGTGTTATATACTTTTTTTTCTTTCTGTTATTTAATAAATAGTTACTTATGAATCTTCTTTTGGTGATTGTTTCTGTTCGGAAATAAGCTCTTTGCTGTGTACGTTCCAAGTTATCAAAAGAAAAATTAAGCTCTGTTCAAAAATTTATGACATTCGAATGTTTCCCACCAGGGGATTTTTTTAATTTTTTTATTTTTTGTTAATTTGTTGACTCTATAGCATTCATTAATCCAATACTGGCTGCAACCAAAAAAGACCCAACATCCAAGACCCATATAACCTTAATGATCCAGCCTAAAGAACTGCTGCCTAAATGCATAAACCAGCAAGTGAAAGTCATCACGCAATACTCCACATACTACACCGGCACTCTTGTGGCCTATGACGAGTTCATGAATCTGATTCTAGCGGGAGATGTCAAGGAAAGAAAGCTTGGCTCAAAGGGAGAAGTGATATCCTCCATCGGTGGCGAGGACAAACGAGTCATGATCTGTGGGTTCTCAGTCTCGGTGGTTGTGCCGGGAGTTTGAATGATGAAGCTTACAAACAGAAAAAAAAAAAAAAAAAAATTATATTAAAACTCATATATACACTATATCTTAAAGACCTTGTGGAATCTGTATTTTTTGAACACTCTTTCGCCTATGGACATTTCCTCTCTGTCCCCTGTGGGTTCCATTTGCTTTAGCTTGTATCTGGCCAGAACCCCGTATTCGTTGAACCACCAAACCTTTGATGACAGGTCCATTTTCTTGATGGCTTCTTTGTCGTTGTTTTCATGGATCTCCAAGTACGCCGTGTAGTTCTTTTCCATTATGCACTTTCTGACTATGTGGAAACTTATGATGGCATAGATCCCACCAACAAACAGGTCGATTCTGTAGTGGTGGTCCAGGTACATTGTCGAGAACCATTGGAGGAGCATGTACAAAGAAACAATGACTCTTCCTGTGTGCCACCACCATCTGGGTTTGTTTTCCAAAGGCTGCACGGGTGTTCCGTTGTCGCCAGAAGTGGTATCCACTGAGAGGTCCAAGTCATCGAGGACAAAGTCGTCGCAGGAGCCAGTCTTGTTGTTGATCAGGTTGTCATTGATCCCATCGCCTGTTTTGTTGTACAGGTACTTCAGGTTGTCTCCGTATTTGTAAAACGTCCAAAGTCCACACTGCAGAGCCATTGCTCCGTGTAAGGATGGCACTGCGCCAAACACAATGGGCGACTTCTTGAAGCCTGCAGCAGCCAGGTTGGTCCCAAGCTTGAATGGCATTCTGGTCAATCCAGCAGCATACCCCAAAGTTTCGTAGTTCAACTCCTTGGTCAGCTTTTCAGTCAGATGCATCCCATACAGGTGAGTGAACCACGGAGGTGCAGAGGGTAGCAGCACATGTGTGAAGAACCCGGCTGTGTTCTGGATGCCCAAGGCCAGGGCAAATGCACCCATGGTTCCGGGAGGCTTGTATATGTACAGGAACACGGCTGTTACTATGGGGGCTATTAGGTGCAACAGAACATATGAGAACCAGGTGATGAAGTCCTTGTAGGGTTTGAAGTTGTATTCCTCTTGAACGGTGAACGCATGTAAAACGTTCAAGCTCAGGTAAAATAAGGCCAGTAGGTGATAAGGCTTCAGGAACGAGTATGTTTTGAAGCTTGAATGGTTGTTGTTGATCCACTTATTTCTGAACATGAAGTATGGGACAGCAATCAATAAACCCAAAAAGACCCCGGCCCATGAAGTTACAAATGATATGAAGGTGACCAGCTTGTCTTCCTGTTCATTCCAGAAGTCACCACCTAAGAAAAGGATGTCTGAATAAAATAGCCATTGTCCATTGATCTTCGGTCTGATTTCTGATGGTATGTGCTTGGATTGCTTGAACAGGTACAACCATAGAAACACAGGGAAAAAGTTGATACTGAAGTTCACAATAAGAGTGAATAAATTGTATCTGTTGTGCAAAGATTCTTTGTAAGTGGTTTTAACAAACCATATAGGAAATCTCAAAGGATTTATCATGTTATATTGTTTGTAGAGAATGGAGTGTTGATGTTTAGATATTTGTAATATTCATATATCAGTGTGTTAATATGCTATGGTGCTGCTATGTATATATTTCTTGGGCATAACAAGAAAATGTAAATAGCTAGAGGAAATTCATCAAGTTGATGAATGTATGAAGACAAAAAAAAATATATATTGGAATGATAACTGCTGCGAGAAAACAGAGAAAAATCACTGGTGCCGAAAGCATGAGATAGCGGGAATACAGGATCGGGGGGGGAAAAAGTAATAGAAAAAAAAAAAAAATATGGAAACAGAACCGTTTGGGTGTCCTAATTTTCCGTTTTGAGAAAAATAAATGTAAGCTTTAACCCAAGTGCCAGTAAAAAAAAAGAGTGTATACACATTTAGCATCATCAACGTATTGTATAAAAGCATATTGCATTTATATTGATCCAAATCTATTCAATGTTTTATATAGATATATTCATCCATGAGCATATTCTACAAGAGTCCTTGATAATGGTTGTTAGTAACATTGATGAAACAAAATGGTGTGGGAAAGAAAAATAAAAGTGTTAACCGCTACACAATCTGTACATTCACTTCACAGAAATATACCCAATCCATGTATTTTTTTTAATGCTTACCCGATTTACCATATTCTAAATCTTTTGAACACACAGCAAAAGTGTACTTGTTAAGCATACCAAAACATCACTTGATGAACAACATTCCTACGGTTCAGCCCTTAAATCCACAGGAAGCATATGACTACAAGGTGTCCCTGCTTCTCAACATCAACAGTCTGCTTCTCAACCTCATCTCCATAAACAACACCGATCCCACAATAAACAACATATTCCTGACCAGACTACATGGCAACATCAAGTTTCTGGTAATGATGGGGAAGGCCAATGTCGACATAAAGACCCTGGATCTTTCCCATATCCCGCAAGTGAGCATGGAAGACATCAAAGTCAACCACACGATATCGGCATTAAACAAGTACTATCTATTATTTACGAAGTTGGTTGAGCTGTACCCATGACCACAATGAATTACGTATTATATATTTGTTTAAATCCCTATAGATAAGAACAATGAAGGCACCCGTTGATCATTGTTCCTACAACTTGATTGGCAAACTGTACATTTTACTGGAAGCCAATTTTATTTTTTTTTTTTTCTCGAACGATGAATCACGATATAGCTCACTCGGTTTTCCCCTTAGATTACCTGGTACTTTTTTTTTTTTTTTTCCCCCTTTCTGGAGTAGCCAATCCACACCACTTTCCCTTAAATAAATAAAACGTATCTAACACACATGTTGTCAGTATAATAGTATATAAACAGAGTATTATAATAAAAAAAAGTAAAAGAGATACTACAGCACATAACCAAAGGATATCATTACTCCAAGTAAGCACTTACTTGAAAAAAAGAAACAAGAATAACATTTTCCAATGTCTGATAGTAAAAGCAGAATCATCAACTGTGTTACAAGACTTCCTTACTCCATAACCAAGATATCACACCACAGCTCGGATGATAAGGCAAACCTCAATGTTGAATACAAAATAGATTCCATCACTGGTAACACGTCGCTATACACTTCCTTGCTTAATGACGATGCTGAGGAATCCACCCTGTTTGACACAACCAACATTTCTGAGGAAATCATAGTCGGTTGGACCGGTGACATACAATACTTTGATAGATATGAAATTAAAACCGAGTTCTTTGAGTCTGAACAAACCAATGATCAAGCAGCAGATGTTGAAGAGAAATCCGACTCAAATAAGTCAAAACTCATCAATGAGGATGACAACAACAAGCTGAACAGCATCCACAGCTATTACACACTGACTGATCCAAATGAGCACGTCAAGAAGTCCACCGATGATGTCAACGATGCATTTGACCTGTCTGACAAGGAAAAGACATACTTGAAAACCAGACTGAATGATGAAATTGTCAAAATCAACTCCAACAACCAAACCAAAATGGAGCCGATTTTCTTGCCCGCAACAACCGCCAAGAAAAACCAGTGGTTGAAGTATGCGGATAAAATCCTGTATCCGGACTTCCACTACATCCTGTCTCCGTTTTTGCAGGACCTGAAGTTCGACACCACTGATGTCAAGAAGGAAAAGTGGATTGAGTATGTCAAGTTCAACGAGGAGTATGCTGACAAGGTTGCTGAGATCTACCAGCCAGGGGACATCATCATTGTCCATGACTACCATCTGATGCTACTTCCACAGATGATCAGAATGAAACTCAACAACAGAAACACAGAAAAGCACCTAACAATTGGGTACTTCCACCACGTAACTTTCCCTTCCTACGAGTACTTCAGATCCCTCACCTTCAGAAAGGAGATTGTTGATGGGATGTTGGGGTCTGATGTGATTTTTTTCCAATCCCCCTCATTCTCAAGACACTTTGTCAGCTGCTGCAAAAGACTGCTTGACTGTACCTGGTCATTCAAGAGCCCACACAAGGACAAGGACTGCAACTCAGAGGATCCAGACGGTGTTTACCACGTTTCTGCGTATGGTAATGACGTGCTGATCAAGTGCTCCCCTCAGGGTATCAACAAGTCATTGCTGATAAAGGACTCGTTCACAGACTCTGTGGACAACAAGGTCCAGGCTCTGTTGAAGGCCTATGAGGGCAAAAAAATCATCTTTGGTAGAGACAGAATGGATGGCTGCAAGGGTATTCTGCAAAAGCTTCAGGGCTTTGACACCCTATTGGAAATGTTCCCTCAGTGGAGAGAAAAAATAGTTTACATCCAAGTGAGCACACCAAAAATCAAAACTGTCAAGAGACAAGTCCAGGGCTTCAACGGCAGCGAGATGGATGATGATGCTGGCGATGATGACGACAATGAGGATTATGAGCTTGAAAGACAGATTCTGGAAATGGTCACCGAAATCAACACAAAGCATGGGTCTTTCAACTACCAGCCTGTTCAGCACTACCACATGAAAATCCCCAAGGAGGTGTACCTTGCTCTTTTGAGAGTTGCTGATGTTTTCTTTGTGGGCTCCATCAGAGATGCCATCAACCTAAGTGGCCTTGAATATGTCTCTGTGCAAACTGCCAGCTTGATGAAGGGGTCCACAAGCTCGCAATTGAAATTAAAGCCTTTGATCTTATCTGAATTTTCCGGTACCCCGCTTACACATGAGGACTGCTACATAATCAATCCTTGGGACTCCGTGGCTGTTGCAAGAACACTTGATAAGGCTCTGAATGAGAAGTTCACCCTGAAGAGCAAAGCAGACGCCCAGGCCCTGTTTAACAAGGTGCCAAGCCTGCAAAATTGGTCCAAGGACATCATCTTAACTCTGTCCTCACTACTTAATGTCAACAACACCATCACACCTCTGTTGAGTGTGAACAACTTGAAAAGGGCCTATCAAAAGGCCGAAAAGAGATTGTTCTGCTTTGACTACGACGGCACACTGACCCCTATTGTTCAGGATCCAGCTGCGGCCATCCCAACAGCAAAGCTGTACTCTACTCTGACCAAGTTGCTGAAGGATGAGCGCAATGAGGTTTGGATCATCTCAGGAAGAGACCAGGTCTTTTTGAACAAGTGGTTTGGAGACGACAGATTCACATCGTCCAAGAACAAGATGGGATTGTCTGCTGAGCACGGCTGCTTTTTGAAGTCACCGGACACAAACGAGGGCTGGGTCAACCTCACGGAGAAGTACAACCTCGAGAAGTGGCAGAAGAAGTGCTTTTCGATCATGGACTTCTACACGCACAAAACACCAGGATCATTCATCGAGTCCAAGAAGGTGGCCCTGACATGGCACTACAGAAGAGCCGTCCCTGAGCTGGGTGACTTCTGTGCCAATGAACTCAAGCAGGAACTGGAAGCTGCCTTTTCAAGCGAGGAGTACAAGCACTTCGAGCTGGAGGTCATGGAGGGAAAGATGAATGTTGAGGTCAGACCGAAGTTTGTCAACAAGGGTGAGATTGTGAGAAACCTCTACAACCAGTCAAAACCTGACTTCGTGCTGTGTTTGGGTGATGACAAAACAGATGAGGACATGTTCAAGGTGCTCAACTCATATGGCAAGCAGGATGGGATCTATCCTGTTTCTGTTGGTTCAGCTTCCAAAAAGACAGTGGCCAAGGCCCACTTGTCAGATCCATCAAGAGTATTGAACACCTTGGGTTTCCTGACTGATTAAGCTCTATATATACATACGTACGTGTTTCTTTTTTATCACTTGAGTGTGCATGACAGCCTTTTTAGCTCCTCAATTTTGCCTATGGACTCGTTGTTCGTTGTTCCTAGTTCCAAAGTGTAGTCAATCATGTGCACCCAGAACTCCAGGGGAAACAAGCGTTTCATGTCGTTGATCAACAGTCCCTTGATGATCTCATAGTACTTGTTGAACTTTTCATTTTGATTATCCTCAACGTCTATTCTTAGGAGTGAAAAAATCACCACCAAAAAGCAGTTCTTGTCAGACACATTGTCCTTCTTGAACTTTGATGATATGCCTTTCAGGCAGTCAAGAAACCTCTCGTGCTGTAGCAGAACACTGGTATTCTGCTCCATGTTGTTCTCCCTTTCAAATCTCTTCTTGTTGTATATCATCTTGATGGCTGTTTTGGTATCCTCGAAGTCCTCATCTCCGTGCAATTCGTCCATGGATTCGATGCTTGCATGTGATGTTGTATTCTTGAAGTTTTCCAGTACAATTTTTTGTAGCTTCAAGTTTGTTTGCATGTCCTCATACTGGGGCAGATTCATACAGTATTCGTATTTTTGTGAAAAGGCTTCAATGTCTTCGATCTGTGGGAATTCCATTTGTACCAGTTGCATGTATGCATGAGCAAATTCCATTTTGCCCTTATCGTTAAACTCCACGTCTTTTTCAAATCCAAATATTATTTCATCTTGCCATTTTCTATAATACTCAACCATTTCCAGCAATGTTGTGTTTTTGTTACTTTTACTTTTCACTATTCTTTTGAAAAACATCTCACTCATGTCCCTTTGCATATCCATGGATCCGCTATCCAAATAGCTAATCCCCTGGAAGAACAATAGCAAGTCCTTCAAGGAGGAATATTCCAACAAGCTGCATTCACAGTGAATGAGTCCCTTGAGAGATTTAATCACAAAAACATTTGTGTTCTTGATAAAGTCTCTTTTGTTGGTTGTCAAGATCTTGTGAATCTTTGAAATTGTCCCTGATGCTCGAAGTCCACTGACTATGTCTCTATACAGTAAGAGCAAATAAAAGCTCATCAGCAGCTGCTGGTTGTCTATGACTCTTTCTATGTTCTCCTTCCCGCCATTTGCCTTCAGCACAGCATCCATTTTCCCAAATTCGTTTCTTGACAAGTAGTAGCAGGCCTTGCTCAGCTCTGCGTATATGTACACATCAGGGTTTTGTTCCTTGAACGGAGTGATGTTTTCATCCAGCAGTGCAAAGACATCTGACAAGTCAATGTCGACACAGTCCTCAAGCTTGAAGTAAAAGCTCACCTGGCATATCAGAAAGACAGCTTTCCAATCAGTGGCTATTTTTGAATGTTGCACAAACTGCTCCAGTTGTGAATAGGATAGTTTCTTTTCCATGGCACTTAAAGCTTCTGTCTTGGTTGGAATGACATAATAGTAAAGCATGTGGAGTATGTACCAGGTATCATTTTGTTTATTGGTGGTTTCATGAAATTTCAGGATTGCTCTCTGTGTGATTTTTTTAGCTAGTTTCATGTTTGTTGTATGTTTGACCAAAAGGCTTATAAGCTTCAAGTACGCATCCATGATGCTGTCAAAGGATAAATAAAAGCTGGTTTCTGACGCGTCATCATGCTTGTCTACCATATAAGTGTAAATAACTATACTTTGATTAATCAAAGTTGCAGATGCGTGCTGGTTTTTGTGAAGAGCTAAGTCTATTGCTTTAGCTTCGTATTCTTCAGCTATATTAAACAACGTTCCTGCATCTATTTGGTCCAAACTCATTGTGTTACAGGTTTTAAGGCATATCCTTTCAACCAGATAATGTGGAATATGATAGAACTGTGAATCTTCAAATTTTGATTTTTTTATTTTTTTTTTTTTCATATTTTGCAAGTTTCGTGTTTAGTCGACTTATCGTGTAGCGGTTTGTCATTGAATAGTTTAGCTTTACTCTTGAAAACGGCAAAAAAAAAAAAAGAAAAAAAAGAAAAACATCAAAGTATAGCTCTGACCGTATTTATCTGACAATTCATTACTCAAATATAAGCACATAGAACAACCCCATATATACTGGCCTTCACACAAAATTGTACAACCACCACGATGTCTGAAGAAAAACTAACAGAGTTTCAACAAAAAAATAAAGATGTATTCACTTCTGAAACACAAGAGATCTGGAAAAAAGAAACAAACACAGAAAGCGTGCCCCCAGCCACAGCAGAGGAGCAAGGAGAGGATGAGGAGCCAGCAGGCATAGTGCCAACTTTGCAGAACATAGTGGCAACAGTGAATCTGGACTGCAAGCTGGACTTGAAAACCATAGCCTTGCATGCAAGAAACGCTGAGTACAACCCGAAGAGATTTGCTGCTGTGATCATGAGAATCAGAGAACCAAAAACAACAGCGTTGATTTTTGCCTCTGGAAAGATGGTTGTGACCGGTGCGAAGTCCGAGCAGGACTCCAAGTTGGCCAGCAGAAAGTATGCGAGAATCATCCAGAAAATCGGGTTTGACTCCAAGTTCAAGGACTTCAAAATACAAAACATAGTGGCTTCATGTGATGTCAAGTTCCCCATCAGGTTGGAAGGGTTGGCCTTTGCGCACGGAGCCTTCTCGTCATATGAGCCTGAGCTTTTCCCCGGTTTGATTTATAGAATGGTTAAGCCTAAAATTGTGTTGTTGATTTTTGTATCGGGAAAGGTTGTTTTGACTGGTGCGAAGAAAAGAGAAGAAATCTACCAATCCTTTGAGAACATATACCCGGTTTTAAGTGAATTCAGAAAGCTGTAAGCCCATGAATATATATGATTTTGAAAGTACTAATAAATGCTTGATCCTTTTAGTTTTGTTAATGTGTGTTGATAAGTAATAATTAAACGTTGTTGTTTACCATACACGATTTGTCTTTTCCAGAGAGGAAAATCTCTTATGGAAATGGTTAGCGTTTCAACACCGTTTTACCATTTGTGTGTTGATTTTATTTTTTTTACTCTTTTTTTTTTCTCCTTACACTAAACAGAATAACATATTCCAGGATTTTTAAAAAAAAAAAACAATCATCTATATAGGAAAAGCAATCTCTCACCCCCAAAAAGGAAGATTACCACTCATAATAGCAACATCAATACTATGGAAGACATCGCACAATTCAACATATCAAAGTTGCCCAAGAAAATCTCTATCAGACCTTTCCTAAAGAAAGACATTGATGAACTCCTACATTTAGAGTCTTTAGGCTTCCCTTCTGAGGAAAGATGCTCCAGAGAAACTGTTGAATATAGAATAGCCAACTGTCCAGACCTTTGTCAAGGGTTGTTTGTGAAGAAGGATGATGGAAACACCCAGTTGATTGGCGAAATCATGGCCACAAAAATAGACTCTGAATTCATCACACTGACCACAATGGAGATTGGACAGCACAAGGAGTCCTCGGATGTCATTGCCATCCACTCAGTTGTTATCCATCCAGATTACCAGGGCCAAAACCTAGCCAGACTCCTAATGACAGACTACATCCAAAAGATGTCCCAGCAATCCGTGGGAAGAAAAATCACCATTATTGTGCATGAGCATTTGTTCAAGTTCTACGAAAAGTTAGGGTTTGTCAAGTTGAATGAAAACGATGATGTCAATGACCCTAACTCTGACTTTTCCAAGAACGGTGTCTGGTACAACATGGATAAGGAACTAGTTGACTTCTAGATGGAAAGTTTCATCTTTCTCTTTGTCTCTACATTTGTTTTATTGCTTCTCTTTACTCCTTGGCCTTTTTTTTTTTTTTTATTTTTTCTTTAATATATACTCTATGACTTGTTATATAATAAAATATTAACACATGTAATTCTCTTATTGATTATCGGATTTTGTGGGTATTGTTATCCTTTTTGTTCTTCACATCGGATTTAATATTCAAGAAACTTGGTAAGTGGACACGTGCTTGGACTGGATATCCAATTATCAATATCTTGAAAAAAATAAAAATAAATAAAAAATAATATCAAAACAACACACAGATAAACCACTAAACAAAGCTTCATAGAGAAATCAAACAAAAAACAAGGAAATCCGATCACATATTAATGCAAACTGACTCATCATCTGGCAGTGACTTGATGGTTCAATCAATTCACGAACTGAACCATCAATCAGATCAAGATGTTAATATTATTAATGACAAATTGTCACAGCAGGCAAAAGGCGATCCTACAAAGCTTTTTCTACTGCTCACGGACCAAGTTGCTATTTGTATATCCAACATGAAACTGTTCTATAGGCAGGTTGAAGTCTATATCAAGAAGAACTACACATTGAAGGATCTTCTTGAAGCGAAAGTCATCAAAAGCCATGATCTTACCACCTACTACAAAAACTGCAAAATGTCTGCAAAGATGATAGAGAACCTAGGTGATATTGAAAAAAAATACAACTTCAAAGACAGAAAGTCTGAAATTCAAAGCTTGCTGCAGCTTGCCATGAACGATAGAGAAAAGTGGTACAAGCCAATGTATTCCATGTGCTTGAAATTCTTGAAGGATAAACAATTTGAATCACAAACGATAACCATTTCGAAACTTAAACAAATGAGCACATATGAAATCAACGAACGAGATCTCATAAATCTTCTTGATATGCCTATAGAAACTGTTCAGCTTCAAGTTTGGAATGTTATAAAGAGATCAGGGTTGGTCCACGCTCAGGGAGGCCCGCTGGTCGTTCCTCAGTTGGTTAATTGGGATTTGGAAGATACGGATTCATGGTCAAATGCTCAAATTGAATTGAAGACAGGGCTGAGTGAGTTTCTATATGAGAGATTGGAGAGACGCAAGAACGGATTTTCTGACATTTACCTTTACATCATATTCTTGCAGAGTTATTCCAATCAAAACTTGAATAATGCAAGAGAGCAGATTATGAAATGGACTGCTAAGATTATAAGGGATCTGACCAATGCTAGCTTCATGGATGATGCTGAAAAAATCAATAATATGAACATAAAGCTGGTTGTCACAAATTTCACTGTTGACTCCTTCACATCAAAATTCGGGTCATTTGAACACCTTCTGAGTGGTAAGAAGCCAGCATCAGCAAATGGTAGCCTTACAACTGCAAGCAAGAAGCTATCAGCATTGAGCCTCGAAGAAACAAAAGCTGATCCTGTCTTGAGCAAGCCGATGGTACCTCCTCCTCCCCCGCCCAGCCATACACCAATGAATTTGAAACCTGTACTACTAAAAAGTGAAGTCAGCTCTGACTTAAAGTATGTTATCCCGCCTATCCCACCTGCACCAAAGCTTTCAGTTTCAGACTCCAAAATGGAGAGTATATACCTGAAGAGAAGACCGCCTCCTCCACCCATGAATCCACATCATTCTCAGAACAAGCCCACGCTGGAAGGTAGCACAAAGCAGAAAGTGGAAGATGAGAGCAGTGTGAGGTACGATAACTTGAATGACATTTTCAAGAACATTGAGCCGCTCTCTGCCGATAAAAGGCTCACCCAAAGTATGTCTAATCAGGAAATCCAAGAAAAGTCTTATGGTAAAAAAATTCAGTACCCAGAACTGAACAAAGTAGATAAGGCTAAATCCTTGGATCCTGCTATAAAACATTCCAACTGGAAAATATTCAATAGAGTTGGGTCTTCAAAAATTGATTTGTTGGATGAAGGTTTCCACTTGGATCACCATGCTAAACTAGAAACAGGTTTGGTCAACTTAGGCAACTCATGTTACTTGAACACTGTAGTTCAATGCTTAGTGAGTTATGGGAACCTAACAGATGTGATAATATACAAAAACTCAACGATAAAGAAACTCATCAACTACAACTCGAAGTTCGGCTCAAAGGGTGAGGTTGTCAACAAATACATTGAACTATTGGAGATGATTTACAAGCAGACCAAAATGAACTCATTGAAGAAACACGGAAAGCCAATATCGCCCATGAATTTCAAGATTAGCTGCGGATTAAAAAATGAATGTTTTAACAACTTCAAGCAGCAGGATGGTCAAGAGTTTTTACAGTTTCTACTTGACATTCTGCATGAAGACTTGAACAACTATGATCCACTGTTGAAGCCTCTTCCTGAGCTCACTGAGAGGCAAGAGGAGCAAAGGGAGCGTCTGCCCATGAGATTGGCTGCTGCAATTGAATGGGAAAATTTCTTTGCTTATAACATGTCGATAATAGCCAAAAACTTCATGGGCCAATATGCATCAAGGCTGCAATGTTTGGTCTGTAGCAGAACATCAACCACTTATCAGACTTTTTCTCTGCTTTCTTTGCCCATACCAGCATTGAACAAAGGGAGCAAAGACAATGTTTCCGTATACGACTGTCTCTTGAATTTTTTGAAATTGGAGAATTTGAAACCTTCGGATTACTGGAAATGTTCTCATTGTAAAAAGCATCAGCCTTCAACCAAGAAAATCATTATCACAAGGTTCCCAAGAAACTTGATTATTCACTTCAAGAGGTTTGACAACAACTTAAGAAAAACAGATGCTTTGATTACATACCCAAGCAAGCTTGATCTGAATTATTTCTACTACGACAATGATAAGAACAACTATCAGGTTGACGAATGGCCAGAGGACTTGCCCAACAGAGACAAGGAGCTGATGCTCCAAACGGACAAGGCGTTCCAGTATGAGCTGAATGCAGTTGCCAAGCATCAGGGAACACTAACCGGGGGCCACTACACATCTATCGTGAAGAAAAATGATGGGAGCTGGAAGTTGTTTGATGATGAAAAGATTAAGAAAGTCAGCGGTGAAAATGGGTACATAAACAAAGATGCTTATATTCTCTTCTACAGCTTGATGATAAACTAGAATGCTGTTCAGTGTGTTAACTTATATACTTTATAGCCCAAGACGAATGTATTTCTTTTGTATATTTTGGTTACATCCGAACTGTGATTCCATATTCCCATGTGATTATGATTACTCGATTTTATTTATTTATTTTTTTTTTACATAATTTCTCTTTTTTCGAGCAACCTTGACCAAACAAGCCTTACATACTAGCATTCATACTAGTTTGTTGATCTGTCACAACCATCAAGCACATTGAAACATTATTTCTCATGGATACTGATAGGTATAGGCCATCTGCACTTTACACCACACCTCTACAATTCCAGATCATAGAGCCCAGACTGTACAGGGGGATTTTTCCCACGAAGGAGAACCTCTCCTTTCTGAAGACTCTGCAGCTGAAAACCATCATCACCATTCTCCCTGAGGAGTATGACATCAGGGAGGAGTCTCCCTACTACCAGAAGTTTATTGAAGACAACAAAATCGAGCTGAGGCAGTTTGTGGGTGACATCAAGTGGAAAGGAAAAAGCAAAGACAAAAAACACAAAAAGGAAAAGAAAAACAAGGCACATGAAGACGTCAAGAGAAGAGACAAGACAGTTGGTGTGAGCGTGGAAGAAATATACAAGATCATGGACATTGTCACCGATGCGGAGAAGTATCCGATCTTCATTCACGATCTCACAAACGAAACTGCCACGCCCCTTGTTGTTGCTGTGTTCAGAAAGTTTGCGTATTGGAATCTGGTTTCGGTTCTGGATGAGTTTATCAAGTACTCTGGAAGTGTGAACATCCATGAAAGAAAGTTTATAGAGGAATTTCCCATCAAGCCGCTCACCATAAAAAACGAAATTGCCGATAAAGAAGAAGCTGCGGATGATGCTTCTCATTCAAACTTGAAAGTTACTGCATGGATACGAAGAATAGGCAAGTAAAAAAAAATAACTTCATTTGTTGTATATATCAACTCCAAACTCAAAGGGTCAGTAGTAGTTCTGCAGCTTTATCTAGATCATTGTTTGTTAAAGTCAAAGCTTCTATGATCTTAGTTCTATCAAATCCTAACTCCACCAATTGCTGAACGTGTTGTTCATCAACCTCAAATGCGTCATTTGTCTTTTCTTGTTCCTTAGACAATTCAGCTGACTCATGAGTCTTAACTTTTTTCAGCTCTGCATCGTCAGCTTTTTGTTCACTTTGGCTTCTCTTTTTGCCCTTGGCATCATCACTTGAAATGATATCATTGAACTCCTCATCGGTCAAGATCTTGTTCGAGTATCTTTCAACTTGTCCCTCGTTCAAAAACTTTAGCTCTACATCCAAGCCTGTTATTTTAAAGCTGTTGGTGTTGAAATCAATGATACACTTGTATTTTCTCATGAAATCCAATCCGATCAACACAGCTGACCCCAAGGATTCCAAAACCGTTAGCGAGTGGGGCAAGAACTCATTGTCAAATGTGAACATCACATGGTGTAATCTTCCTGTGATGTTGCCTGTTCCTACACCTCTGGCCTGGCCTACAAATCTCTTGTCTAGCATCTTGTCAAGCTTCAAGCCCTCCAGGAAATCAGAGGACAAAATGGACTTTTCGGCTCCAGAGTCCACAAACGCTAGTATAGGGACATTGTTGATTTTTATAGGTATGTACAACATACACGATGTGGTGAATGACTCGGGATCATATGTGTACGAGTGTTGGTACTGCTCATGGATTTTGTATTGGTAAGCTATTTCCGCCAATTCATCGTAATTTTTCAACACATCAGCCAAGTTTCTGTTGAAGTATGTTGAGTTTTCTGTCTTAGTTTGAACCTTCGCAAATTCTATAAGAGCCTTGAATTGTGTTAGTGAGAATAAAAAATCCTCTTTCAAAACCGAGTGAGTGTTAGGATCGTTGATAAGTTTTATTCTTAGTCTTTCAATGGGGTCCCCGGCCATTTTCCTGTTTTATTTAGTTGAATTTGCTTGCTGGTTCATTATTAGTTATCTTTACTTTGTGCTACTAATCGAACGTGTTCCACTTTCAAATAGTTAGTTAACACTTTGTAATTTTTCCTACTTTTTTTTTTTTTTGGTGCACGCTTTCATGTGTAATTATGTAAACGAACATGCTCTACCACAGCGTATAATCTATATATATTACACGTTAAAACAACTCTTTTATTGTAATTTATTGATAAATATTAACAATTAATGAGTGAAGAGAAAATCATTTTTTCCAATTCACTCATCTTTTTTTTTATATACAAGTAATAAATATTCTCATTAAACCTTAACTTGAGCCTTCTTTTGGCTCAGCATCTTGATGGCTCTTAAAATAGCGTATCTAGGCTTACCAAGTTTGAAGTTGAAAAGAGCACACCAAGTTAACAGTAGAATGGCACCACCCTGGTGTAAACTGGCTAACTCAATAGGAACAATGTAAATCAATGTTGAAATACCCAATGCAACTTGGCAAACAGCAAATCCAGCTACACCATGCATTGACTTAGCCAAGGATCTTGGTAAAATCCCTTGCTTTCTTAATCTGATGGTATACCATTGGGAGGCCATGATCATTGTGAATGTGGTTATGGCCATGTATCTGTGGATAAGTTGCACAGTAACTGGATTTTCCAACAAGTTTCTCCAGATCTTATCTGATCTTGGATCGTCGTTTTTATGCAAGTAGTGATTGTTGAACAACTCACCAGATGATGGGATCCAGGTTTCACCCATCTTTGGGAATGTGTTGTAAATCAAGCCTGCATCTAAACCAGCAACCATACCACCGGACATGGCAGTAGCAAAGGCAAACACCAACAATAATCTAGAAATGTTTCTGATCTTGTACAGTTTAGGATCTTGTAAAATCTTGATGCTTTTGATGGCTTCCTCTGGGTTCTTCAAATACTTGTTTTCACGCAAGATTCCCCAGCCAGTGTAAAGCAGCCCCAAGTAAAGAACAAAAGCTGTGGTCAGGTGAGTGGTCAATCTGTATTGAGAAACAGTTGGCTTTGATTTTCTGTCCAACAACTCATCCTCATCCAAACCAGACTTGACCATCCACCAGCCAATGAACCCTTGCAAACCAATCAACCCAGCCATGGCAACCAATCTGAAGTTAACCCTTCTAGATGTGTATTTTCTGCTGTACAAGAAATAAAACGTAGGAACAACAAAAGCAATACCAATGGCTCTACCAAGCAATCTATGGCCCCATTCGTAGTAAAAAATGAACTTGAAATCATCCATGTTCATGTGTGAGTTTAGTTGCTTAAATTCTGGAGATTCCTTGTACTTGTTAAATTCCTCTTCCCAGTCAGCTTGGGTCAAAGGAGGTATGGCACCTGTGATTGGCTTCCATTCAGTGATTGATAACCCAGATTCGGTTAATCTTGTTAGCCCACCAATTATGATTATTGAGAAAACCAAAGAAGCAACAAAAAACAGCCAGTAAGCAACCTTCACGTCACAGTCTATGGGTCTTTGGTTCTTCTTGATCTTCAAGGCACTTTCAGAATCAAACCCCTGGACTAATTGTTGTTGCTTTTGACCACCAAAGATTTCTTCATACTCCTTATCAGATAAGTCAACTCTGAAAGGAGCCTTTTCTGGAATAACAGACTTTTTTTGTAAGTTTCTGATTGCTGGAGTAAAAAAAATGGATCTTCTCGAAGTGTAAGTGGATAATTTAGGTAACTGTTTAGAATATTGTCTAATGGCCATGGATGAACGTTGCTTGTTCACCATAGCCAAAACATTAGGCTTAAAGATGAACATGGTTGTTTTATTTTGTTTTTTTTTTTTTTGAGGTTTTGTTAATCTATATTTAGCTTATAAGAACTTTACAATTCATAAAATATGTATATTCTATTTATTTATACAACCAACATTATTTAGGAAATCATAAACGAAGATCGATAACTCTTTATTGAGAATATTCTTTACAAAAAAAAAAAACAGAGACCAGAAAAGGAATATATATGTCACCGTTATAAGGTGATGTTTTTTATCGGAAATAAAGCATTTTTTTTTGCAAAATGGAAACCCTTGGAGAAAATATGGAACATGCAAGATTAAAAGATCTTCTTACCATTCATCTCATAGCGTATCACTTTACTCATGGACTCCATACTGACATCTGTTTCTTTTGGTAGGCCCTTGATAAACCTTGTCGTGTTCTTATCTATTCCCCTTGCATCTGTGAATTCGTATAGATGTAGTAGTCTTTCGAGAATGTACAGACAAACCACTTTAGCTACTAGAAAGAGTATTACAAAAAGACCCCAAGTTTGTAGGCTAATGCTTCTTCTATAAAGTAGTACTATGCATCCAACAATATGCCCATCAACAGGCATACCAAATCGCTTGATTATTCCATTCTTTGAATAATCCTGCATCAGAACCTCCTTGTAGGTATTGTAGACATCTATATTTATGTTATTGTACCTGACAATAAATATCTGCTGGATCCAATCTGTTGCTGTTGTAACCAATATCAGAATGAGGATTTTGTTGAAATGGAAGTAGTTTTTGATCAATACTATAAACAACGCCACGTTCAATTGGAACCTATCGTTACCATCCTGTAATATTACTTGAAATAAGGAAGATCCATTGAATCTCTTGAACGTGCTTGACTTCAGCTTATTGAAACTTATTGTGATCAGCAATGTGTTCAGTTTGCTGTTTCCTTTGCTATTAATTATTACGTTGAATGTTATTGCCTGCATGATAATCACCAATGAATTTAAAAACAAAATAGGCAACTGTATGAAAAAGTCCAACATCATGCTATCCTTTCTTTTACTGCATTCGGTGTTTTTCTGTTCTGTTGTTATATCAACCATTATCGTGCTTGTTAGCTTCTCGATCATTTGTAAAAAATTGATCAATGCAAATATCTTCATATAGGATTGTAACTTTATCAAGTGGTACAATCTTGATGTATCCACTTGATTAATTATAATGTGCGATATAATGATGATTTTCATAAAGTTTAATATATGCAGCTTTATGTTTCTATACTTATTAAGTTTGTTGTTTCTCCTCTTAATAAGCAAAATGTTTATGATAGGCATCATCAGGTTCAACAACAATGTATTCAGTTGCAGAAGTATACTAATAATCATTGTACACTCGTATTGAACAGGAACTTTCACATCATACTTTTCCCATAGTGTCAACTTCTTCTCCTCATCAGTGTATGCTATCTCTTCATCACTGATGTTGATTTCTCTATGCAGTCCATTCAATATAAGTGATGTTGTGTTTTTGAAATATGATTGTTTCTCTTCCGTGATGATGTTAACATTTTTGACTTCTATATTTACAGGCTTCTTTTGCTTGTTTTCTTTTTTCCTTCTTTTGCTCATTACAATGCTTATTACTTGCTTTGTGTCTGGTCACTATTCTATTTGATAGAAACGTATCTACTTTTGTTGTTCTATTTTATGTTGTTTTCATAGAGATCGTTGATTTACTATCCTTTATCTCCTATATTGTGATTTTTTCTTTAAAAAAAATATGAACGTACACATTTTTTTTTTTTCTGGTCTAATTAAATTCAACAAAAGAACACTAATAAATTGTTCAATTTTGTAGTTTTAAGACATTTTGAAAGCTATATAAAAACACTATATTATTCGAACTAAAAAGCAGGCGTTGAACTCAAAGCATAAAGCCTTTAAAGATACTATCTACAATAAACTTGAACATCATGAGCAAATACACTAGCAATGATATTGATAATATCATCAAATCTAACAAATCATACAAAACTCTTCTTCTGGACCTTATTTTGCATTTTTCTGACTACGAAAGTAACACCAAGGACTTGAACTTCATTTCCAGAATTATTGATGATTCTTTCATACAAGATGTAATTGTGGAAAGAAATTGTAACGAAAACAAATGTGGATATTTGTTATGTGGAGAAAAGATTAATACTAGAAGAAATTCAACACTATTAAAAACCATTGACCCCTTTGATAACGCCAAACTGAACTGGACCAATATTTTGAAAGAAAACCAAAACGATTTTCTGTACTACAATAAAAAGTTCTGCTGTAAGGCTTGTTATATAAAAAATAATTACATGGTTCTACAAATAAAAGATGTGGATGAACTACTGATCAATAGAGAATATTCATCAATGATCAACTCTTTACAAGAAATTGCAGAAAAAAAAGAAAATAAAGTTGAACTTTGGGATGACAAGCTGAATGAGTACGACATTATAAAAAGACTCAATGATATAGCACTAGAGGAAAGAGAGGAAGCCAACAACACTATGAACACAACTCCGGATGTCTCAATGAATGATGAGGATGATATTGTTATCAAGGAAAACAAGGATGTCACTCTATTTGATCATGATAATACCTGATGTGGAGATACTTGACATGCTGATTAAGTCTATAGAGTACAAATCCAAGCGATGAGTATGTACTTACATCATATACTAAGTCATTTTGAATCAATTGATACAACAACTCTTTTTTTTTAACAAATGGATTAACACCTTCCAGATCAAGCTTGTCATACTTGGCCTTGAGTTTTAACAGGTTTTGATAATCTCGTTCAAAGGCATCTATATACAACAGGCTCATTTCCTGTAAGGACAGAACCTCAGAGCTTTTGCTTCTTTCTTGAATCAACTGTTCCTTAATATCATGATAGATTTGTAAGGACTCGCATTTTTTTGAGGTTGTGCTTTTATGATCAAACAACTGTTCGAAATCACCATCCATTTTAATACTTTCATCAATTTCAGGAAAGTACGCGTTTTTGACTTCTGGAAGTAATGCGTATGATGTGGTATGATGAAACTTTTCCCAAATATGTGACTGGTACCTTGCTCGCTCATAGTACATTGTGAATATTTCATCACTTGGTTTATTTTTATCCGTGGCAGGAACGCAATAGTATATGTTTCTTATTGGTGACTGAAAACTTGTCACTCTTACCGAGGGACCATGATTTAATCTATCTATGATGTGTTGTAGTCTCAAAATACCAATTTTATGGATTTCTATTGGATCTAGTTGCACGGGTACACTTTTGATCAGCCTACTGGACTGCTTTCTCAATCTGTATGGAATGATTTTAGTACTTGTGGCTGAATATTGAACTTCCAAGAGAGGATGGAACAATGCTTCATATTGACGTCCTAAAAAATCCAAGTAGTACTCAAAATAGCTCTCTAAATGTTTCGGTACATAATGACTGTTTTCCTTGGCTATATCCAAATGAGCTTTTAGTCTTTTCAGTAAAAATTCATTCCGAAGAGCCTCAGCAAATACCAAGTGCCTTTTATTTTTTTCAAATATGATAGTTTTAATAGTATTATCGTCAAGGTTTTTTTCATAAGCATGTGCTAAAAGGTTGATGTCTGTTAAAAGCTCGTAGTTTTCCGATTTCAATGTAAGCTCTTCTTCAACTTTGATATCCTCACAAAATACCTTTGATCTATATTGAAATGAGTGTTCCATTACTTTCTTCTTAAAGTCTTTACTGGCTTTTGGCTGAAAGTGATCCATGTTGAAAGTTTTTTTTGTTTCTTCATAATCAAAGAATAAGTTTCTATTGAGCATGTCATCAATTTCATATTTTATGGTCTTTTTCATTGACAACAGAGCTTCATTATGAAGTCTTGTTGTTCCGTGGCGTATATACTGTTTATACAGGTTTTTGTAGCCATTCAATATAAGTTTAATACCTCCCAATGATGACCCTATATTAACATTTGTAGGCATTATTGGTGCTGTTAACTAATGTTCATTTTTTTTTTTTCGCTTTTTTTATGATGGAAATAGAAACATGAATTCTTTCAAATGAAAAACAAAAAAATATTATTTAAAAAAAAAGCTCTTTAGATACTTGTTTTTCCTACATTAAATAATTCGATTGTTTTTTGGTTTTTTAGTATATTTCAATTTGAGAAAGAAACTAACATATTAAGTATATATAATGGCATTATAAAAACTTAGCTCAAACTGTTTGAACTGTTTATCGTTTAGATAACAAATCCTTGCTTATCTGTATATGAATAAAAAGATTGTAATTTTGATTGTTCATATAACTTAGTTAACTAAGGTGGAAGCAGTAGCAGATTCGTATCTCCAGTTTGGTGGTAAAACGGCAACGGTTCTGTAGTATCTAGCTAATCTGTGGATTCTGGATTCGATCAAAACTAATCTGAACTTGGCATCCTTGTCCTTTCTGTTTCTGTCTAAGTGCTTTCTGACGGAAACGGCCTTCTTGATTAAGTAGTATAAATCTTCTGGGATTTCTGGAGCTAAACCGTTAGACTTCAAGATTCTTAAGATCTTGTTACCAGTGACAATCTTGGATTGAGTAACACCGTGAGCATCTCTCAACAAAACACCAATTTGAGATGGGGTTAAACCCTTTCTGGCGTACTTGGCGATTTGATCAACAACGGCATCAGAGGTTAATTGGAACCAGTGAGGAACGTTTCTGGAATATGGTAATGAAGAAGAGGATTGACCCTTACCCTGTTTACATAATAGAACGTGGTAATAAACATGATTTCTTTTAAGACATAGTAGAAAAAAATCAACAGAATTGTTAGTAAAAAACTCAATTGCTCAATATTGTTAATTATTCAAAGAAAACTAAACAATTTAAGTTTTTTTTTTGCCAACAAATACACTTTTTCATATAATAGCTCTTTTTTTACGCAAGCTCATAATAACAAACGACGTTTGAAAATGATATATGTAAGAATCAGTTAAATTGATATACGATTAGTTGGTTAACTTTTTACATGGAGTACAAACCTTAACAACACAATAAAACTATGGATTTCAAAGCAAAACGCAGATGATAAGCACAGTTACTTAATTAAATATAAAGTAACGCGATGCTCACAGTCTTAGTTTATTGCTCATAAAACATGTTGAGAGAGTGACAGCAATGATAAGTTCATAAAAAGCTGAAACAAAAAGACACACAATTATCTAAAAATTGTATATGAATCAAAAGCCTACATAAGTGTTGAAATAATCTTACTATTCGGTATGGATATCACTCCTGTCAAACTGTAAGTTAAAGTCAACTTGTAGATCTTTAGATTCACTTTGTTCAAACTTGATACAAAATTATTGCTGTTTCACTAGTAACATTACATAGAAATAAAGATATTATTTAAGGCATCACCCGGCATTGTCCATCTTTCGTAAAAAAGACTAAACAAACCAGCTTAAGTACTACACATAAAAAACAACTAATCCATCAATCTGTTGATAATACAGTATTATCTAACAAACTAAACACATTTGCAATATGAAGGCTAGGTAAAGGGCATGAAAAAGTGATATTCGCATACTTAGCAAAAAAAAAAAACAGTAAAAACTTATAATGTTTTCAAACTTTGACTAAAATATAGATTATCAAATTGGTCACTCCTTCAAGGCTTCATTGCGTCAATGTTGGTTGACTATAATAAAGTTGCTTTATGGTTGATAACATGATCCTTTTTGTTATTTAAATATTGTGTATACATACGGAACTGTGCATACGACCCATTTTGACTAAATATATTAACTAATTGAAATTGGTTTGGTTATCTTTTTTTGAAGCATCTTCTTTAAAATTTAAAAGCTAGTATTATTTGATAAATATTGTAAAAAGTCTATAATTTTATAATCTTGAAATTAATGTGTAATGTTATAAAATTATAGAAAATTATAATTGTGCCAGTGAAGAAAAGCTTATAGTAGAAAAAATATTCTGTAATTTTCCAAGAAGTAGAATATGTATGTTTGTCTAAGTTCTTTCCTAATTGGGTCATGCACACTACTTTCCTATTCAGGTAAGCGTACAAAAAGTAATTTTTTTTTTGATTTTTTTTTTTGTTACAAAAAAAAATTACAAATTCTTCAAAGCTCCTTCTCTATAAACTCCTTTTTCAAATCATCCTTATCAACCAAATCAATGATTTTGTTAGGAGACACCAAGTTGTTCTTGCTGATAAATTCTAATCCATTCACATACAACATTCTAGTTTCCTCGTCTCTGCATGTATCTGGCTTGTAATAAATAAGAATCAATGGGATTTTGTTCTCGTATGGATATGCCAACACCACGAACCTTGGCTGATTTGAAGGCAATTGTTTTTTTATTTCCTTTATATCCTCAAGCTCGCCTTCATCGTCGGAATCAGACCATCCATCATCGCTCTCATCTACTGAGTCGGTTTGACTGTCAACCAAAAGCTTCTGTTCAGAGCTTATTTGTAATACTATATGCTCTGGCTTGTCTATTCTGTTTGTAGTTAATCTAAATTTTCTAATAGCATTTCTTGTTTCTTCGTCAATTGACAATAAAGATGACATTTTCTTTCAAAGAATATTTATAATGTTATTAATGATGGTTTGCTTAATGGTGATTTGTACCTTATGAATTATATGTTTATCAATCACCTATTCACATTTTTTCAAATTTAAGAAAAATAATAAATATGTTTGTAAATAATGTTACCACATTTCACCCTCTTAAGTCCGATTCACAGCTAAGAAATAACTTTCTGCAATCATTGACATTCAAGCAAAAAAAAAACAAAAAAATTAACATAACTTCATTTATCTATAAATATATATCTGAGCCCTTATTTGTCAACTTAAATGATAAAGTATTTATCATCCTTACAGTCTTCCGGTGTTTTAGCAATGACATCCTCGATGTTCCATCTTGGAGGCTTGCCGTCTAAGGAACCCCCACCAATACCTGAGCTTGTTTTCAAAAACAACATATCACCAACCTCATCAACATGTCTTAGTACATAGTCAATGTCTTCCTTGATCAAAGAGGCTGAGACACAGAATCTCACTCTGGCCTCCGTCAATGGGGTAGCTGGGTAAGCAACAATAACAACAGCTATGTTTCTTTCCAGCATCAATCTCGAGAAAGCAGGCATCTTGGAAGGGGTGTAAAGAAGTAGTGGAACAACTGGAGAGTCAGCTATACCATAAACAATAAAGCCTAATCTTTGCAATCCTAATCTCAAGTATCTTGAGTTGAACGTGATTCTGCTTAATCTTTCCAAACCATCACCTGGGTTCAAGTCACCCATGATAATTTTCATGGATGAATATATTTGAGATAAAACAGGGGTAGGAGAAACCTCTGAGTAGTTTTGGGTTGTCAAGTCCAATCTCAATCTGTTGATCAGGTTTCTGTCAGCAGCCACGTATCCACCAGCAGCACCAAAGGATTTTGTGAAAGTGCCCATTAATACATCAACATCATTTGGATCAACACCAAAGTACTCACAAACACCTCGACCTGTAGGACCCATGGCTCCTATGGAGTGGGCCTCATCAACATATAAGTAGCATTTGTATTTGTATTTAAGCTTAACCAACTCAGGTAAGTTACACATGGTTCCCTCCATGGAGAACAACCCTTCAACACAAATCAAGATCTTGTCCCAAGGCTTATGGGTCTTTGGTTGACCTTCTGAGATTTGTTCTCTTAATAGTTTCTCCAAGGCCTTCATGTCATTGTGCTTAAATGGCTTGACTGAAGCACCACTCAATCTGACACCTGTTCTGATACTGGCGTGGTTCAACTCATCAGAGATTACCAAGCAGTTCTTGTTCAAGAAAGAGTTGAAAAAGTTGGCGTTGGTGGAGTACCCCATGGAAGTTATGATACAATCCTGTTTACCTAGGAATCCAGCAACCAATCTTTCAGTTTCACGGTGCAGCATGGTTGTTCCTAACAAGTTTCTAGGACCATTATTGGCAACACACCACTTATCAATGTTATTAATCACAAACTCAGTACAAACACCTTCAGATTGAGCAAAGCCTAAGTAGTTGTAAGAACTCAAGTTCAAACATAGTTGTTCTGTGCCTGGGTAGGTGAAGTACTCGTTCATGTTGTGAGATACTCTTTCAATGCATCTGATGAATCTTCCAGGAACACCAGTGGTGGGTCTGGAGAAACAATCATCAATTCTTTGTTTCATTCTTCTAACATAAAAGGATTCAAATTTGGTGAACCATGGTGCAATACCGTCTTGCTCCAGAATACCACGAAACTTATCCCTGTTAAAGTAGAAGTCTAGATAGTCATGAACATGGCCCAAGGTGATGATGATCAGATAGTTCAAATAAGTAACGACAGATATAAGAATTCCAGGAGGATCGAATTTCATAGGTTTGAGTGGTTGTAAGTTTCGGGATTTTTGTCCAACCAAATATTTTTTGTTTGTTAAAGTACCGTATTCTAGTTCTCTCTTTTCAGCCAACGTTGTGTTTAAAGGAGGCAAAAGAGGCACTTTATCCTGTGTGTAAGAAACTGAGTCGTTTTCATTGATGTATGCCTTGGTTTCATCAACCAAGATATTATGCATGTTGAATTGTTTTGATGCTTATATTTCTATTTCCAATGTAATTATCTTTGTAAAATCGACTAATATCAAAATTGTACTTGGTATAAAGACGTACTCTTAAGATTATTCGATGATTGAGTTATATATGTTTTATGTTTACAGTTTTGTTTATTGTTTTGTTATTATTCAAATCAAATGCTCATTACAAAGATGAACCCACTTTATTAAAAGGCGGATGAAAAAAAAAAAAAAAATTTTTTTTTTTTTTTTTTTTTTTTTTTTTTTTTTTTTGGTAGCGCCAACCAAAGTTAAAATGAAAGCGTTTAATTCCTTATCAAATGAGTTCATATGACATTTTTTATCAACTTTTTGCACAGTAACATCTATTATATAACTATTGAAGTCATCTATATCAAATTTCCTTCACTAAGCATCCTTTAATCAGCTCATTTTCTGAATGACCTATTAATATCAATGATCCACACCAGTAGTTGTGTAGCCAGAAATGGCATTTTTTAATGGTGTCCATGTCCATACCGGAAAATGCCTCGTCCAATATCAACAACTCTGGAAGCTTTATCAAGGCTCTGATAAAAAGAACGAGTTTCTGATCACTCAGTAATAAATCATTAAATTTATGATTCTCCAAGTGCTTTATGTTCCAATACGCCAAATGATTGACGTACAATTTGAAAAGTGTGCTTTCCTCATCTTGAACAAACTTTGGAATCTGGGTTTGATTGTTGCTGTCCTTGTTCAATCCTGACAGTATTACTTGCTTAACGGATAGACTTTTGGAGAGAATAAAGTTGTGCAGTTCAGGGCTGCTGCAGGCAATGTTGGCATTATGTTTTTCATAATCAACTTGCCCCACTTCCACCTTCTTTTTGTTAAAATATATGTCGTTTGCCCAAGCTTGAGGGTGGTCCAAGGTTAACAATGATGTGATTGTAGACTTTCCGGATCCATTATTACCTTTCAATATCCATCTTGATTTTTTATTGATCTTCCAATTGAAGTTGTTCAAAACAGGATTTTCTAGTGATCTATATTGAATGATTATATTTTTCAACTCAATATGGTCTGAATGGGATGGATCCTTCTGGTGAATAGGATCATACCATTTGTGCAATTTTACTAAGTCTTTGGCATATACTGGGTTTCCTGCTGAATTAATGGCAGCATTTTTTGAGTCATTTAACAGCTTGAACTCAATTTCATCAACAACATCGTTCAAATCCCAGATTTTCTTATAAGTTTCAATCAATTTATAATCCAAGTTGCCATCATATTCTGGGGATAAGTCATCATTGATGATAATCAATCTGTCACACCACTCAGGAACTTCATCCTGTGGTCTTAGGGATACGAGAAAAATGGTATTCTTGTCTTTGAAAGCCAATTTCTGATAATTTTCTATCGCAGTGTTAATTCTTTGTCTTGATTCTACATCAAGTCCTATAACAAAATCATCTATCAAATTTATCACAAGTTTATTGGAACTTAGGTAATTGTTTATTAATAATTGAGCTATTCTGCTTCTTCTCATTTGACCATTGGACAAGAGCATTAAGTCCTTGTCCAACAAATTTTTCAATTTCAAAGTACTCACACACTCATTAAAAAAGCTCAAGAACTTTAAATCGTTTATATCTGAAGTACCATTTAAAGTATACGATACTTGTTTGGAGGTTTCTTTGTTCAATAAAAAATCCTTTAATGTGACGTCGAAGTCGTCTTTGAAATGCTCAAATCTTGCAGACAAGTACAAGGAGTTATTTAGCTTGTTTGAGTTTTTGTTGAATTGTAAATAGTTGAGAGCGATATCCTTTTCAATTATAGAGGTGTTGTATTTGTCTGAAGACAGAATTTTGTATACATGATTGATGAACTTGTTACTATTTCTACCAAAGATAACACAGTTAGTGTTTTTGGAAAACAAAGATAATCTCGGGTTTAGTAACTTAACAACAGCGTTAGCAGAAGACATAATGCTTTGTTGCATAATGCCTACTGTCTCCTTTTTTAGTATGATTATTCATAAAAGGGGGGGGAAAAAATTAATATACCAATTTATAACGAAAGGATGAAAAGTTTTGTTATATGAAACAAGTAAGAAAAAAATGTATGTAAAAGAGTAACTACAAATTTTCAAACCAAGTTTCATGTTTTGTTCCAAATACCACTAAAAAGAAGTTGTAAAAAAAATTTAAACAAAAAGTAGCTACCATATGCTATTGTATAGTATTTACAATAACATTGAAAAGTATTGTTGTTCTCTTTAACAAAAATAACAAGAAAAACAGATGGAATAAAAAGTACTAAACCAGAATTTATACAAGTTGCAACTCATTTCTCATTAATCTTTAATTATTTTTATTTTGTTGTTTCATTACATTTTATTGTATCTAACAAAAGAACTTGTCTTTTTTTTTTTAGTCTTACTTTGAGGTTTCTCTTACGGAAAAAATGCTTCCGTCTAAACAAAATGTTCTGATATATGTCTTGATTAAGAAAAATGAGACTATACGTGGATGGCTTCATTTTCGTGATTCTATTGTTTTTACATGTGTGTTTCTGCAGTGTACCATACAGCTTCATATAATTCATGTTTTTTTTTTTTTTTGACCGTAAAACTCACTCTAAATGCGCTTTCATACATCAGAGAATTTATTAGCATACTCATTGTTCTTACTGAGCACAATAGAATGTAGGCGACCGTTGTCTCTAGTTGTAATTTACACTCTACCTAAGAAATGCCTCTAGATTATTGATGAATCATGCATGTTGCTTCTAAATATGCAGCACCAATTTAAAACTTTCTTTTTTTTAATTTTTTTTTCACTTTTTCATGAAACAATCGCTTGCCTTTTGGCTTGAAAAATCTACTGTAGTGAACATTTTCTTCATTCAATACAAACTATAACCTTATTTCACCTATTTCTTTTTGATTTTGAAAGAAGGGGGGGGGGAAAAAAAGGAATTAACATATTAACACCATTTCCTGAACTCTTTAATTGTATTTTTTTTTTTTCACCTCTTATTAAAAATTTAAAATTTTTTATTTCTTGTAGTCAATAAAGTCTCTATAGACTACTATGACAATATTTCTAGATCTTGAAGTACATCGTAACCAAGTAAAAAAATATCATTTAGACCAAATTATATCTCTTCTGTTGTATTTTAATTCTTTGTTGCTATTTCCTTTTCAAGTTAATCGACAAGTTATTTCATCTTGCTTTTTTTTTTTTCATATATGATATTCCAGTAACGAGCTTTAATGACTTCTAGTAAAAGAACTTTATCTGATGGTGTTAAAACGTCTGCCAAAAGAAAAAAACACAAAAACAGTAAATTGGGCTGCAAAGAATGCAAATCCAGACGTATTAAGTGTGATGCCAACTTGCAAAAACTAAATACAAACAAATATAGTTGCCTGAACTGTTTACTGAGGTATCTCAGATCAAATGAAAACAATTCTCCTGATAGTAACCATGTTTGCTCTTTTTCAATGCTGACTCCGGAGCAGATCATTCAGTTGAAAAAAGAAATCAATGCCAAGGAACTCATAGATTATCATGAAATGAACGAAAAAAAAATTTATCCAATAAACAAAATACAAATAGTTCTCTCCGATGAAGAATTGCAAGAAAACAGTGGAAACTTCAATGATATCAAAACTAAACTCGGCTTTGAAATCACAATGATCCCACATAATCAAATTGATGTTCCAGCTTCACTGAAAGTCAAAAGAATAAACGAAACTTCCAATCAAGTCAATTCAAGAGTTGCACTAGCACAGCTGTGTATATCGGGCCTCAATTTCGTCAATAAGACTACTGTTAACTATTACACATCATTGGCCATCAATTCGTTCATTGCTAAGTTGAAAAAGTTCTATGTTTCAGAATTGAAAGGCATGGATGTCATCTTTGATGAACAAAAATCATTCAATTCAACTTTCCTGTTTAATTCTAATAGAAACAATTATGAAGAGCATCTAAGCATCCTAAATTCAGTTCCCACCTTCAATGAAAAGAAAAATCTTATAATAAGATACATCAGGCTATCTCAAGATTTTCTTCAAGAAAAACTCTCCATAGCTTACAAGACAATTAGGGGAAATCTTGATATCATCATCAATAAAAAAAGCCTGATATCATATAGCACATTAATAAACTGCCACATAGGGTCGTATATCCTAAGAATCTTTGAGCTATACAGTCTTTTGACTGATGATTACGCAATGAATAGATACATCGAGCATTATTGTTCATCTTTTGAAATATGTTGGGAACTAAATAAAATCCTACAGAAAAATATCAGCTCAGGAAACAAAGACACCTTTATAGATCCAGAGAGTTTTTCAAGATCCAGTTATGACTTTGAGTTCAAAAACACCATCAGTAGTATGGGTGGGGACAACATCTGCATTTTTGGCCTGGCAATGGCATCATTCAATCAAAACTACCTCCATATGAAGAGTATCCCTATAGACATTGTATATGAGCTTCAAAAGATGCTTTTGGACTTTGGCAACACATTTATTTTAAACCAAGCAAATGATGACATTGATGTTGACTCATTGTTGAAGGAAGACTTCAAAAACTTAGCTCTCTTTATTGAGCAATTTATTAAAACCAGTGTGTTCATGGACATGACCATGGCGATACCTCTGCAGCCAAACCTGTTGTGGCAACTGACACACAAGTTTTTTCAAATGAAGCCTAAAAAGATATTCAATATTTCTCTAACCCCAGACATGAACGCCAAGTTTTTGCTAAGCTCTCTCACAAGTGAACAATCTGATTCTTTTCTCAAATACTCTAGCAAAAAAGTCATTGATGATTACAACAGTAATGGCTGCTTGACTCCTGTTGAGAAGACCTTGTACATGTTCTACATAGCTATAGATTTGGTTTTTGTCAATATTCTTCCCTCTAGACTTTATGTTTATGATAATGAAGCATACGGTGTTTGTGGGTGGAATTTACCCTCTTTTGATTCCATTATCTTTGATTTGGATTTTAACTTGGAAGTGGATAAAAAGCTGCTTCCTTTTATCAATTATGTTTACAGAGTAGCTTCATACATGTGCAGAAGAAAAATATCTTTCAGTGAGTACACTTGTCTAAACAATTTTTATGACAATGAAGATGTGATGATTAAGAATCATAAATACAAGGAGCAAACTTCAGAAAACTTTTTGAATCTTCCTTGCTATGCTTCCAGACAGGCTTACAATGTAAAGGAGGTGACTATCTCAAGTTTTTTAAACTCCAAAATTAAAAAGGAAAACTTTTTTAGCCTGGACGATGATTGCCCATTACCTTTGGAACTTCTTATTACATTTAAAAACAACTATCAGCATAAATTACCATTTTTTCTGAAGGGTCGCAACATAAACAAAAGCGGACATTATTGGGATGGTAATTTTTACCTTATCAAATACACAGAGTTTACAAAATACCGTAACAAGCTACTCGAACTAAACGAAAGGCATCAAAAGCATTTGAATTTGTACTTTAAGAATGTATTGTTGTTTGATAAGCTTTTCAAGAACTATTTTGTAGCAACAGGTAAGGTCTTTTCCAAATTCAATGAGTATGATTTATATGTTTTAGCCACTGAAGGTTTAGAAGGAGTCTTTAAATTCAATGAAAAAGTCATAACCAAAGAAGCTATTCTATCTTTGAAGGCAAGATTAAAGGCTTTTGAGAGTTTGATTCTAAGGATTTTCGCCTTTCAGAACATGCAAGGAGTCGACTGTGTTTTTATAAATTTTGCGGAAGAAAAAATTATTGTAAACGATTTCAACTTACTGATAACCATGATTGTGGCCGTTGTTGATGACCAATATGACTTCCACTTAAGAACTGGTTTACCATTGGCAGCCAGCACTGCTAACTCTGTCTCTTCTGATATCTCAAAATTATCTTCAGCTGACAAATCCAATTCTCAAACCCAGCCTTTAAATTCAGATTCCGATGACACAGGATCCTCCCATTACAGTTCGTTGTTGATATCAAGCTGTGGACTTTTCAAAGAAGACTATGACTCTTTTTTGGGATCTACCATAGATGAGTACATGAAAACACACAAACACATTAATATGAACTATCAAGCTATTAAAAATCCGGAAGAAAATATTCCAGAACTTCATTTCTTTATACCTGACTTGAAGTACTTAAAAATGATTAGAAAAGATAAAAACACATTGCTATTCAACGATGGTAGAGATGAAGAAGATGAATAGCATTATATTCATACTTTTCAATTCTTTATTGCCACTTTATATATAAATTTTTAACAATTGTAACATGAAATACGAACTTTTTCACTTTTCTTTATGATGATATAAGTTGTTTGAATTTTATATCCTGAAAAAAAAAATCCATAAATAATTATTTTGGTTTATATGGTCAAAATACTACGATAAATCATATACAATAACTGAATATATAATATATAATCAATCTATATCCCATAACAGTCATTTTTTTGTTCAATTTCGACAAAGAAATTAGCACAATTGACCATAATTAATAAAACCTTTTGTGTACATTTTGACGTAATCTATAATTTTTTTAAATGAAAGCTAATATAGAATTTTGATCTGTAAGTTTAGTTTCACAGGTTAACAATTCGAAAAGATTCAATTATGAAACTCAAAAGAGTTCATGGTCGAAACGCAGGGATGGCCGAGAGGTTAAGGCGTTGGATTTAGGTCTTCATCGAGAAACATCAGTTTCTTCAGTAGAATACTCCAATTTCGAAAGAAGCATGGGTTCGAACCCCATTTCCTGCATTCTTTTTTTTTTGGTTTTTTTTCTTTTAACATTTTGAAGTTTCTCTTACACCAAAAAAAAAAGTAAGTTTTCAAACTGTTTAAAATAATCCATAAATTTGTTTACTTTTTTTTTTTAATTTTTGTTTAATATACGCTTTAAGCCTTTAATTATACTTAGCATAATAAAACCAAGTTTACATTTTATCTTTATTTGTAAAGTTTAATAATTGTTGTTTTTTTTTATTTAAAAGCATTGACGCTACCAAGAAAAATCTATTAAAGCCTTATTTTCCTCTTTATTATTTTTAAAATCAACGGGTGAAGTAGAAGCAAGATTGCCAAGGCATTCAACAGCTCATCTTTTTTCCCCCACTACGCACTGTCACTACTTTCCAGAGTGACGTCCTTGTATCATGCGCTTTCATTAGACACTGATTCACCTATCAATTCTCAGACATTTCCAATCCATCAACGACATTCATCACTATGAAAAAAACACTATGGAATAGTCAAAAAAAAAAAATTTTTTTTTGCTTTCTCTTTTTGTAGCTTGTTTGATTAACACTTCTCAATTAAATTAAGACAAAAAAAATAGTCGATTGTAAGGAATTGAACAGTCTTTTACTGACACTTTTTTAATGATTTTGTTACAAACTTGAGCTATTTATTTCAATTCAATCTTTCTACAAAACTCTAATTATAGTTTTCTATTTCACTTTGAGATCAATGCTAAAGTACCCAAAAAAAAAAAAAACAAGAAAAAGAAGCTTTAACTTAATCTACATTTTCCTTTTTTTTTTTCTTGTTGGAATCTAATTGTAAGTTAAGAAAAAGGGACATGGAAGTCTCAAGCTTTTTCAAAAACAGTATTGTTAATAGCAGTGATTACAAGGCTATACAACCACAAAGTCACCATAATGGTGAAAATGTAAATAACAATGAGTATATATTCAACAAAGAAGCAGTGAACGAGACGTTCAATACTTTAGTCGCTAAAACAGAAAAAGAATACAATTCCTTAGTTTTGACCTCTAATTCAGAAAACAAGGTCATAAAGCCAGCTCACGAAGCATCAAAGAAAGAGATATATTTGAAGTACATGGATTTCAAAAGCCAAGTATTGAAGAAATTTTTGGAATACGACAGTTTTATGGAAAGTATCATGACCAATGAGGAAAAGCCAAAGATAAACCAATACAATAATGATACAAACAAGACTCCAAGAAAAGAAGAGTCAATGGGTATTCTAAAGACAGAGGATGAAGATGCTTTTTCCAAAGATGAAAAAACAGAAACCGGAACAATTAAAAATGTGACTGAAGAGGCCAAAATGAAATTAGTCCAAGTGAAAAGAGTGTCGCCTGTGAATTTATTGGAAATATACTCCATTTTTACGTCCATTGAAGTAGGATTCAAATCCACCAAATATTCAGAGTACTTGAAGGTTCAGAAAAAAGCCTCAACCAACACACGTAAGTGGTACAGAAAATACTTTAAGTACTTCTTCATAGTTGATGGAATCTTGAAGTACTTGGACCCAAATTGTAAGTTACCAATTGAGATCATGAAAGATTTTGAAGATTTGATGATAACGAAGGCATACGCTCCACTGGAAACAGAAAATGCAATTGAAGAGAAAGAAACATCTGTGCTGCCACCTGGAATAACAGGAAAATCCCAGTTCAGTCATGAAATGTTTTTGAGTGGTACCAACTTGGTGGGCTACTCTTTGTTTTTGCCTTCTGTTGAGAAGCAACACCTTGTAGATTTTGTACAAAATCTACAACAAATTGCTATTGAAAAGTACGGAGCTGATAGCGTGAGATCAGAGCTTCCTCAAGCTGAGCTAGATGAGTTATATGAACTCTTGCATGGATCCAAAAAGCCAGAACCATTGATGAAGCTGTCTGAATATGGAACTTATAATGTCAATTGGTAATTATATAAAATGCGAAAGGTGTTATTTTTGTCTTTAAACCTCATCCGTCTTTTGTGAGTGTTTTCGTTTGCCATGCGGTCATGCCACGTGACTTAAAAATGTGGTGGTAAAAAATAACGTATATCATCATCGTTCCCCCTTTTTTTAAAAGGTAATGCTGCGGGGTCATTTCAAGCTGTTAAGAAAGGCGTTACATTATCGAAATACAACGAACATAACCACACTGCAATGATTCTTAGCTTCATTGATTAACAACACAGCTTTTGAGCTGCTTCGATATATGTAAGCTATTTCATTTTTATTTTGGGGATGTTAATCTCACAATGTGTACATTGATGGAATGTCTGTACATCTTATGAATGACTGTGAAAAAAAAAAAAAAAAAAAACTGTGACTATCTCATAGAATTTTAATTATTAATCATATTAGTGAATCCAGAGAAAAAAAAAAAAAAATTACACAATTTTCAAAATAATCCATAGTTTTTTGTATTTACATAATGTTTGATTCTAGCACAGAGGCCATATACTTGCAATAAATCAGTCAGAGTATATAAGAAGGGTATGGATCAAACAATCTTTAAAACTATAACTACCAAGTTTCACAAAGAAGCCTTTTAAATTCTATAAATACAATTCTTTTAATTAAAGCATTAAAACTATAACCATACAAAAAAACAAAAAACCACTAATATAATGTCTTATCACTTTGAAACTCTGCAATTGCACGCTGGCCAAGAACCGGATGACAACACCTCTAGACCAAGAGCTGTTCCTATCTACTCCACTTCCTCATATGTCTTCAATGACTCCAAGCACGGTGCCCAACTATTTGGTTTGGAAACTCCTGGTTACATCTACTCCAGAATCATGAACCCTACCAACGATGTTTTTGAGAAGAGAATTGCTGCTTTGGAAGGTGGTGCTGCTGCCTTAGCTGTCTCATCTGGTCAAGCTGCCCAAACAACTGCCATTTTAGGATTGGCCCATGCTGGTGACAATATCGTATCCACATCCTTTCTTTATGGTGGTACATATAATCAATTCAAGGTTGCCTTTAAGAGATTAGGTATTGAATCCAGGTTTGTTGAGGGTGATAAACCAGAAGACTTCGAAAAGTTGTTTGATGAAAAGACCAAGGCTGTTTACATCGAATCCATTGGTAATCCAAAGTACAATGTCCCAGACTTTGAAAAGATTGTTGAGGTTGCTCACAAGCACGGTATTCCAGTTGTTGCTGATAACACCTTTGGTGCTGGTGGTTACTTTGTCAAGCCTATTGAATTCGGTGTTGATATCGTCACTCACTCCGCCACAAAGTGGATTGGTGGTCACGGTACCACTATTGGTGGTGTTGTTATCGATTCAGGTAAGTTCCCATGGAGCAAGTATCCTAAGAAATTCCCTCAATTCTCTGAACCTTCTGAAGGTTACCATGGGTTGATTTTGAACGAGGCTTTTGGTAATTTGGCCTTCATTGGACATGCCAGAACCGAAATCTTGAGAGACTTGGGTCCAGCTTTGAACCCATTCGGTGCCTTTTTATTACTACAAGGTTTGGAAACACTATCCTTAAGATGTGAAAGACATGCCTCCAATGCCTTGGCTGTTGCTAAGTACTTGGAATCCTCTCCGTACGTTGCCTGGGTATCTTATCCAGGGTTGGAATCCCACTCCCATCACGAAGTAGCTAAGAAATACTTGCCAAACGGTTTCGGTGGTGTTCTTTCATTCGGTGTCAAGGACTTAGCCACCACTTCTGAAGATCCATTCAAGGCCTCTGGTCCACAAGTTGTAGACTCTTTCAAGTTCATTTCAGATGTTGCCAATGTTGGTGATTCCAAGACCTTAGCCATCGCTCCTTGGTTCACCACCCACCAACAATTAGGTGATGATGAAAAGATTGCTTCTGGTGTCACAAAGGACTTGATTAGATTGTCTGTAGGTACTGAACATGTTGATGACATTATTGGAGACTTAGAACAAGCCTTCAAGTCTGTATTTGGTGACTCTATCCCAAAGTAAAAGGATCAAAATTGATGATTCTAACTTGTAAAAGAAAAATAATAATGCGATCGAAACTTTCCCTATATATTCATGAAAATGCAGTTGAAGGCACTTAGAGTGAGAGACTTTGAGTGATATTTTGAAGACTTTTTCTGGTAAATTGCTTCTATAATAGTCTATACAACCATTTTCTTTTATTTAGACAGTTTTAATTCCTTATATAACGATATTAAAATTTGATTAAACATAAAACAATTCTTCTTTTCTCTTTATGAAAATTAAAAAATAAATAGACGTAAATATTATAAATAAGATTCTAAATAAGTATCTTTTTAAAAAAATGTATTATTGCATGTTTTGTAGAATAAATAATAGCTGCTTAAGACTTCTCATATAGTTTATTTCTTAGCTAACTTGTTCAAAGCAGAACCGGCCTTGAACCATTCAATTTGTTCAGCATTGAAAGTGTGAGTTAATTCAGTAGTCCATGGAGCAGAACCATCAGCTGGGTGTACCTTCAAGACCAAGTTCTTACCTGGAGCAAAGGTGGTTAAACCTAAGATATCAACAGAGTCCTCTGGTTGGATCTTGTCGTAAGCAGCATTGTCAGCAAAGTTCAATGGTAACAAACCTTGCTTCTTCAAGTTGGTTTCGTGAATTCTAGCAAAGGATTTAGTGATGATGGCGAAACCACCCAAGAATCTTGGTTCTAAGGCAGCATGTTCTCTGGAAGAACCTTCACCAAAGTTTTCATCACCAATGACAACCCACTTGATACCCTTGTCTCTGTAGGCAGCGGCAACATCTGGAACAGCACCGTATTCACCAGTGTATCTGTTCTTCAAGGTGTTGGCCTTACCATTTTCAGCGTTGATAGCACCGATCATGTAGTTGTTAGAGATGTTTTCTAAGTGACCTCTGTATTTCAACCATGGACCGGCCATAGAAATATGATCAGTGGTGGTCTTACCTAAGGACTTAATCAAAATTGGCAAGTTTTCAGCATCCTTACCATCCCATGGCTTGAATGGCTTCAATAATTGCAATCTGTCAGAGGTTGGAGAAACCTTGACATCAACAGCAGATCTGTCAGCTGGTGGTGCTTGGTAGGTGTTTTCACCCTTGTCGTAACCCTTGGTTGGTAAACCAGAGAAGCTTGAAGGTGGCTTCAATAAGAATTCGTTACCATCAGCATCTTTTAATTTATCGGTTAATGGGTTGAATCTCAAGTCACCGGCAATTGCAAAGGCAGTAGTGATTTCTGGAGAGGCAACAAAGGAGTGGGTAGCTGGGTTACCATCGTTTCTGGAAGTGAAGTTTCTATTGAAGGATGAAACAATGGTGTTCTTGTCACCCTTCTTGATATCCTTTCTGTCCCATTGACCGATACATGGACCACAAGCGTTGGCCAAAACGGTACCACCGAATTCCTTGAATGTGTCTAATTGACCATCTCTGGCAATGGTAGCTCTAATTTGTTCAGAACCCGGGGTAACAGTGAAGATGGTCTTGGCCTTCAAACCGTGAGCAGCAGCATCCTTGATGATTTCAGCAGATCTGGTCATATCTTCATAAGAAGAGTTGGTACAAGAACCAATTAAACCAACCTTGACATCTAATGGCCAGCCCTTTTCAACAGCAACCTTCTTCATTTCAGAAATTGGAGTGGCCAAATCTGGAGTGAATGGGCCGTTGACATATGGTTCTAATTCAGATAGGTTAATTTCATAAGTTTCATCGTATTCACAACCTTCATCAGCAACTAATAAGTCCTTGTGGTATAAGCTGGCAAAGTCAGCAATTTCAGATCTACCAGTGGCACCTAAGTAATCAACCATGGACTTGTTGAATGGGAAGACAGAGGTGGTAGCACCAATTTCAGCACCCATATTACAGATGGTGGCCATACCAGTGGCGGAGAAAGTGTCAACACCTTCACCGAAGTATTCAACAATCTTACCAGTACCACCCTTAACAGTAGTCATACCGGCTAGCTTCAAGATGATATCCTTTGGAGAGGTCCAACCGTTCATCTTACCAGTTAACTTAACACCCATGATCTTTGGAGCCTTTAATTCCCATGGCAAGTCAGACATAACATCAACGGCATCAGCACCACCAACACCAATAGCTAATTGACCTAAACCACCGGCATTTGGAGTATGGGAATCAGTACCAATAATCAAAGCACCTGGGAAAGCATAGTTTTCCAAGACGATTTGATGGATAATACCGGAGCCTGGACCCCAGAAACCCATGTTGTATTTAGCAGTGGAAGAAGATAAGAAATCGTAGACTTCTTTGTTCAAGTTAACAGCTCTTTCCAAGTCCTTTTCACCACCAATTTGAGCTTGAATTAAGTGATCACAGTGGACAGTGGTTGGCTTGGCAACTTCTGGTAAACCAGCAGACATGAATTGCAAGATAGCCATTTGAGCAGTAGCATCTTGACAGGCAACTCTATCTGGTCTTAACTTCAAGTAAGAAGAACCTCTGATGATTTCTTGTTCATGAGGTTTGTCTAAATGACCATATAATATTTTTTCAGCGTATGTTAATGGTCTACCCAATCTTTCCTTAACTATGTGAACGTTTTCAATGTTGCTCTTGTAGTTGATGTAAGAATGGTCTTCCAATAAATTTTGGTGGACTTTAGAATCTCTGGTTAGAGTTCTTTTAGCGTTAGCTCTGAAGCATTTGAATGAAGAGGACAACATAAAGAGGAATGTTAGATATATGTGTACTTTTCAAATTAATAACAATGTCAGTTTGGTATTTTTTGATAAACCTTTTCTTGTTGTGTGTAAATATACAAATGCAACCCACATATGATTTAGAGATTGAAACTCCATCAAAAATATCTCTTGAAGAATCATTGCTGAAATGATTCCTTATATAAAAGCTAGTAAAACAAAGTCATGTTTTTTTTTGTTTTTTGTTCATAGAGATAAATTTGCTTGAATGCACATAAAAAAATTGATGTGGAAAAACAAAGGATTTTTTTTAATGAATTTTTGTTGTTGATTTTGGTGGGAAAAGAGGGGATCAGGCTGTGTACCGCATTTGTTTAAAATTTTATGAACAAGACCGAAAAAACTTACTTTTCCGAAAACCGGGTTTGCTTACTTTTTTTTTTTTTTTTTACAAGAATATACACGTGACACAAACGCTACACAGACACTCGGATTATAAGTTCAATTCATTGTCATATTTTCAATATTTTAAGAGACTTTAAAATCATATCAAATTAAAAAAAAAAAAAAAACAATCTCTGGGCTTAATAATATATACTACAAGTCTTATATATGTATAAATTGTTTAATATGGAATACCATTGGTTATCTTTTGGAATTCATCGTAACCCTTTGTAAATGTGCTTTCATATGATCTTGAAATCTTACTTTTCATGAAATCAGCAGCTTCTACTTCCGATTTATCAAGCGCTAGTCTAGATTGTAAGTGTTTTATTGTCTTACCTCCAAAGCACGGTAAATTACTATCCATCATAGGCTCAATAGTGTTTTGTATGAATTTATAGTGCTTTCTTAAAGCCAGGAAAGCCTTGATTGTTAATTTTTCAAACAGTTTGTATCCCAAAGAGTTTTTGGAGCCACCTAAAACATTGACCATTTCTTTAGTTAACTTGAAAGGAACAGCTTCAAACTTAACACCACCTGGCACAATATCAAATATGAATCCAAAGTCGATATGCAATACATGACCACTGTCATCATACATGATATTACCATTATGTCTGTCCTTGAATTGTAAAATATAGGAAATTACACTGTACCCTGCCAATGATTTAATAAAGTTCATTCTGGCCTTCTCAAAGGATGGTGTGTACTCATTTCCAAATTTGGAAACAAACCATTCATATAAGCCATTGACTGCCTCTCTACCTAGCATATCTCTTGAAATAGAATTTGGTAAAACATCAATAACACCACATCCACCATCAGTTGCTGTTACTCTATTTGGGAAGACGTAAACATCTAGCCCAATCTCAGACCAGATGTTTTTACAACAATTAATTAGTTGTAAAGCCAAAACATCCTGCCTACAATCATCACCAACCTTAAAAATGGCACTTAGTGGCTGTGTGAAGGATTTACCATTTTCATCAACCTTTTCTATCTTAAAAGTAGCCATGAAGGGGGCCTTTGCATGTGATTGCAAAGGTTTTCCCGATTTTCTGTCAATATCAACAACAACTCCATCTGGATTGGATGGTAAATAGACACCAGGAAGCACCTTGATTTTTGCCATTTCAGAATCAATGACTTGCTTTTTCTCAGGCTTGCTCTTTTTAACATATGGCTTTAATGTACCTGATATTTTAGTAACCTCAGAAAAGAATTTGAACTCGTTCTTGTAGAATACCAAAGCTTCTGCTGAGAAGGAGGCTTCAAGTTTTTCTATGATGGTGTAAAGCTTTGGTCCTAAAATAGGATCAACTATTTCCATGGCATCGTCCTTATACTTATTAGCTTTCATGTTCCAAATGATTTGATGTGCAAAGTATGAGTTAATCATACCACTATCTAATATGAATCTTTCTACGTATCCATTGTTATCGTATCTCAGACATTGAACAATTTGGGGAATGTAAAAGAATGTTACCTGAGAACTAAATGATTCCAAAGACTTCATGAAATACTGCAACATCAATGGCAAAGTATCAGATGACTTAACAAACTTGTTGTATTCACCAACATCAAGCAAATAATTCAACGTGGTCATGGGGTCTACCTTATCAAAGAGCAAACCATACTTTACACAGTTTCGATTTGACAAATACTTTAATCCTCGTCCATATGACTTCGCTGCTTTTAGAGGGGACAAGTTAATCAACTCACCAAGTAGATTATTCATTTTGGCTCTTTCCTTAGATGAACTAGCACTAACACCACCCCATCCAACATATCTATCAATCAAATTAGCAGAAAGCTGAACATCAATGCTGAAGGCACTCTTTACTAAAGACTCGTCCAATTTACTCAAACTGATGGATGTAGTTCTTCCTGATTTGTAATCGCTAGATAAATCGGACCAAATGGAAATTGAATACATTTCATGGACCAGGATTTTCTGTAAAACTTTCATTTCAGTAGCGCAGGAACCTAACAAAAATTTGTTCCAACTTGTATTACTTTTGCCTTCCAAGCTAGATGAGATCATTTTATAGACCCCTTTGATGCTGAAGTACAATTCATCCCAAGCTAATTCATCGTTACCAAATGGCCACAATGACTTTTTAGAAAACAATTTCAAGCACAACCTAGTCAATGATGTAACAACTTTAGCTAAATTTTTAGCAGTGAGCATGGTTTCAATGGACTTACTACTTATTCTTTTGTGACATGACTCAGCTACCTTAAAAAAGGTACCAAACAAACGCAACTTAATAAACTTTAAAGCAGGATGTGTGTTGATGTCTCCTGCAAATTCCATGGCATCAGTGGTGGTCTTCATCATTTGAACAAAGCATTCAGATAAAATATTGTTATCACTAAATTGCATGGTTTTTACAGACAATTCTTCAATAAACTTAAATAAATCAACATATCCAGCACTTTCCTTTAACAATTTATCTGCTTTGTTTACAATGGCATCAGTGTTACTAGGTGTGTATTGCATAGTACTTTCTTCACATGGACCAATACCGTTGTTTTCGTTCAAGGTAAATCCTGGAATTTTTAAGTGTATATCCCACAACTTCACCAATTCAGTTAAGAACAAACCACTCAAATGTGGGTACTCAGATAGAACCCTTCCCCAACAGGATACACCATATGATAAGTTGGAACTTCCTGGTACCCTGATAAATGAGGCATTGATAATATCACATATGTAGTTTGCGTTTTCAGATTGATCTTCATTCTGTAAATTTGAAGATAAAAGCTTAGATACAGTACGCAAGAATAGATGAACACTTTTTTGATCAGGGGTATTGCCGATGAAAATAAGACTTTTCAATTCCTTGTATTGTTCTTTAAGTGCCTTGCTTTCAAATACTTCATTAGAAGAAGAGGCAGTAAAAAAGGAAATTGATTGATCTACCGAAGTCCAATGTCCATTCAAGTTTTTCAAAGAATGGTCAATCATTTGGTTGAAGTAAGTTTCAGGGTCATCCAAGCCAACCCGCAAAGAAGTGGCCTTGCTTTTAGCAAAAGATACACCATAATTAACCTTATTCATTCTACTAAAGTTGTCTTCAATTTTTGAAGAGATGTATTGCAGTAAAAGAGCTCTGCTAGCGTTAGGCGTTCTGGATATTATAATATCAAGCCAAGAGGAACAGTGCTGCTCAAAGTATCTTAAAGTGTCTTTTCTCCAAGCTTCAGACAATGGCAATGATACGGTACTATTACTTCCAACCAGGTATTCAATGTTTAGCTGGTACTTGTTTTTAGCAACATCATAAACAGATTGGTATAAGGTTGACAACAAATCCAAGCACAAAAATACACTATTTTTGGTATTCATGCATTCAGGTAGATAACTGATCAACTTATCAGCAACGTAAAATCCTGACTTTTGGACATTTTTATTTCTGGAGCAAATTTTCAAAATAACTGAAGTAAGAATAGTTGAGTATTGATCCAAGGAAGTTTTTAGTCTGAATTTCCTAGAAGAACATATAGTGTGTGCTAGGTCTTTGGCAAAAATTTCAAAGAAGGATCCAAAATCTTGTTCTACGGTATCATCTGACATGTATTCCAAAGTTGAGCAAATAGCATTTTCAGGAGATATCATTAATCTATGATACTCTAGCATAATGGCCGAAGTCAAGAACAAAACTTGATCATCAGCTAAATTTCCAGAATAACCAAACTCTTTCTTCAAGGCCTTAGAGTGAAAATCAGTGATGATAGAGAGAACAGGTCTCTGTAATATCATGTTCAACTTGTAAGAGGTTTCAGATGTGTTTTGAAGACTAAAAGCAGCCAGCGGAGTAGTGTTTAAGGCAACAATCTTTAATTTGTCTGGGTTTATAGAAACTTTACTGACCAAGCAATTTTCCAATTTTTGTGACTTTACGTTGAAGTAAAAGCCGTGAGATGCCAATTTTATCCATAGATCCCTCATCAACGATTCAGTATGACTATCCACGTTCAATTTTTCATCTTTTGTATCTGGTAATAACGCAGCTAACAATGATATGTGCTCATTAAATGTCTCTATATCAACAGACAGCAAATCGGTATCTGCCTTTTTAGATCTTTTCAAATCAAGGGATTTTTCTGACAAGCAGGAATCCAAATCCTCCAACAGGAACTTTAAATAGTTGTTGTAGACATCCTCGTTGAGTTTTCTATTCTCCTTCAAGCTCTTAGCAATCCTGGCTTTACTTGTCTTCAATACATTTCTTTTAAGATCATCTTGAATTTGTGAGTAGATTTGATGTAGGAACTTAACAACCATATTAAATTCATTCTTTTCAACAACAATAGCTAAGGTGTGCAAGTTTTCCAAAATATACACATCCAAGTTTGAGCTTACTGAATCGTATTTCTGAATTAAAATAGTTAGAATCAATCCAGTTATAGAATTGTCTTTGTATGCAGCTGCAATCGTAACCAGAGATACAACAGCCTTTTCAACAGAAGCATCAGTGCTAGTGGCGTAGTCATCATCAGCCTTGTCATCCCCTAAGAAATCAGCTGACTCATTGATAGAGTTCTGTGATCCATCTGTAGCATTTAAAGACATAGAAGAACCATTCAAACCTTTATTTTTCTTGTTAAGAACCTTTGATAGTATGTTCATTGATTGGAAAGGAGCCAATGATGTGGATTTTTTTCTGGAGATTGCAGTCTCCTTAAAAGAATTTGTTAAAGTCATCTTTCTTTTCTGCAAAAATTTATCTCTACCTTCACCCAAAAGATTGCTGATGTCATAAATCGAGTTAACAACTGCATCTTCAGTCAGAGCAGGAAGTCCATTAGCAAAGATTGCAGATATGGTTTCTACAAACTCTTGTGTGACATAAGTATTAGTTATTAGAACTGGGAAAAAAGACACCAAATCAGAAGCAATCTCATCTGTGTAATAATTCATTAAAGAAGCAAAGGCAACAATGGATTTCAAAAAGCCAGCAGATGGTAAAAAAGAGTTCGTCTTGAAAGTACTTACAAATCTCTTGAAAATCGAGATACATGAAGTAACATTTTTAGCATTGAAGTTGAAAAAGTTCAAAGAGCAAGTTTGCAATAACAAGCTCTGGATTTCAAAAAAGTGATTCAAATTTTCTAATGATGAAACATCCAACTCCTTATCTTCAAATTCTTGCAGTTTATTTTTGGAGTAAAGGGTTACTACTGTTAAGAAATCTTTGTATTGTTCAAAGATGTGTAATTTTTCTTCATACGCATCACCATACTTTTCTGGGTTTACTTCATTACGTCTCTTCAGAACCAACATTTTTTCTATAAAGGAATCGCGTTCTTCGTTGAACATGAAAATAGACCCTAGAATCTTGTTTTGAATCTTTAATATTTCAAATAAAAAAATATCGGATGTTATTTCCTCATTTGTGGAAAAATAACTACTCAAAATTTCATTACCAATGTCATTTTGTATGATAAGCTTCAATTTAGTTTCATACAATGATAAAAACTTCCAACCAGAAATTACCAACTTTTCATGTATAGCTGATTTGTAACACAACTCATTAGCAGCTTTAAAAATACCCAATACAACAAATATATCGTTGGTAACAAATTTGGAGTTTAATGAATTGAAGAAGCTAGCAAATGTGGCTTCTATCAAGGGTTTTAACTCATCAAATAAACCATGGCATCTAATCATATACCTAGACAGCTTTATTGCCATAACTTCATAGATAGAGAAACCTGTGATGTGTTTTTGGTTTTTTAG
>JAJLRX010000245.1:0-104563 GCA_030567275.1 Hanseniaspora lachancei | reverse complement strand
CCCTAACACACTATATCATTTTCTAAACCATTCGGAAGCCAAAAAAAAATAAATAAAGGGGGGGAAAAGAAATAACACGGGTGTTTAATCAAGTTAAACAAAATTTACAACTTTGTTTACTTTTAAGTATAAAAACAATCTTGTTAAATTGAACCCATATCAATACACATTTATTTAAACACTGACAAGATCCACTCAATTGTGTTTTCTTTTCCTTTTTTTTTTGCAACTTGTTCTCTAGCGATTTTTTGTACTTAGTATATCCATTTATCCACTACATTAAGCCTGTTTTTTAAACAAAAAAAAAAAAAAAAGAACAACAATGACAGTATTTAAAGGCCTATACAAGGCTGTCTTTGACTATGATCCAGCACCTGAAAATGCCAATGAAGAACTATCCATAAAGGAAAACGACATACTATACCTTATCAATGATGAAATCGAGGATGGAGACGAAGGGTGGTGGCTTTTTAAAAAAAGATTGGTTGGTGTGGATGTAGAGGAGCCCATAGGTTTGGTTCCTAACAACTATATTGAGCTACTTACTGAACCTCTTTACAAGTGTAAAGCTTTGTATGACTACGAAGATCTTCAAAACGAAGAGGAAGAAATTGCCTTCAGAGAAAACGATACTTTCGAAGTATTTGACGACTCTGATGTTGATTGGCTTTTAGTGAAAACAGTAAGAGACAACATTGAGGACGATGAGTATGGGTTTATTCCGTTCAACTATGTGGAGAAAATAGACGACAGTGCCTCTTCTATGCCTGCTCCTGTTGATGCTAGCTCATTTGCTCCACCTCCCGTCAGATTCGATAGAGAACAAATTGCCAATAGTCAAGGTCCAGCTCCTCAAAGCTCCGTTGATTTATTCCAGCCTCCTCCTAAGCACAAGAGTCTCAGCGAAGAAAAAGAGTTACCCAAGCTACCTGATATTAATGACTCCTACCAACAAAGCAATGAAGACGAGCCAGAGGAGGAAGCTCCTCCGCCAAAGCCTATGAGACCAACAACCACAGGAAACGCTTACAAGGCTTCTTCACAAGATGAATATCGATCTCATTCTGAAGAGCCTATTGAAGACTTTGAGTCCTGGAATGTTCACGAAATTGTTGACAGATCTACCAAAATCAAAGCCAAACTTACTATCGGCAATACACTCCTAACTTTCTACTCTGAAAACTCACCAGGAGGAAGACCAGAAGAATGGAGTTTGAATAAGTTGGTTTCCTTTGATTTGGAAAAAAAACATCTGTTCTTAGAATTAGTTAGCCCTTCTATATCCTTGGAGTTGCACACTGGAAACTCTGCCGTTGGTAGAGCCATCTACGACAAATTGTGTGAGGTTAAAGGTGCTGCTTCAAAATCATTAAATCAAATTAAGAGTGCGTCAACAGTATCCCCCCAAAGAAAGCAAGAGCTCAGAGACAAAAAGACAGCTAAGGTTGTTGTTGATTTTGTTGCTGAATCCAACGATGAACTAACTATTACTCCAGGTGAAAAGGTTTATGTTATTAATGACACAAACTCCAGAGATTGGACCCTTGTTGAAAAAGTTGATCAGCCAGGAAAGAGAGGATTGGTTCCAAGTCAATTCATTCAATCTGTTAACCAACTGACATCAATTGCAGACTCAGACGAATACAATGTTCGTTCCAACAAAGCCAATAGTAGAAATTATAATGCAGACGATGATGATTATGAAATTGAACCAGCTAAGAAAGAATCAAAGACCAAGAAGTTACTGAGATCTTTAACCGGAAAGAAATCAGAGACCTCTTCAAAGTTTAGCTCAAACACTAAATTGAGACCACAAACTACGGGATCTTGGAAAGATGATGCTTCACAAAACACCAGATCTAGCAGATCGGCTTCAGTTTCTTCCAAAACTAATGGCAGTCAGCCAAACAAAAGCAATATGTCACCGCAGAAATCATCAAAGGAAAGATCCTTTCCAAATTCCAAAAAGGTTAGATCATGGGTTGATAGATCTGCAACTTTCAAGGTTGATGCAGAGCTTATTGGTGCCTCTCAAGGAAAAATTCATTTACATAAGACCAATGGTGTGAAAATTGCTGTTCCAGCTGAGAGGTTGTCTTTACAGGACTTGGAATACGTTGAAAAATCAACTGGATTTTCATTGGACAAATACAAGCCTAAAACACATAGTGTTCAAGAACCATTGCAAGCACAACCAACTGATGCCAGAGAAAAGGAAAAGGAAAGACGCAGAAGATTGAAGGAAAGAGAAGACAGAGAACATAGAGAAAGAGAAGTTGAAGAGTTGAGAAAGGCTAGAGAGTTATTGGAGCAAGAAAGAAAGAAGCTAAGGGAGGAAAAGGAAAGAGACTTTGCTAGATTGAAAGAATTACAAATTTCAGGCTCCCCTGCTCCTGCTAAACCACCAAGACCTCAGCAAACAGGCAACGCTGTCAAGCCTTTGAAAAATGATATGACTGGTAGAAATCCTAACTTGCCTTACTATGACTGGTTTGAATTTTTCTTGAAAACTGGTGTTGATGTCAACAATTGTCAAAGATACACCATTAACTTTGAAAGGGAGGACATAACAGAAGACATTTTGCCGTCTATTGATGCTACTTTATTGAGATCTTTAGGCTTGAAGGAAGGAGATATTCTGAGAGTCATGAAATACTTGGATGACAAATTTGGTAGAAATCAACCTCTTGTTTCAAAGTCTCCTGAACCAGCTATTGAAGACACCAACTGGGCTGCAAAGCCAACCATGCACACCAAGAAGTCAGTCGACTCCATCCAGGACTTATTGGATTTGAAGCCTGCTACTACAGGTTCTCAGCCTGCCATAACACCTAAGCCCGTTGCTGCTGACACTTCTGCACCAGCTGCTGCCGCTCCACTGGATCCTTTCAAAACAGGTGGTGGAAACATCCTGCCTATGGGTATCATCCCAATGATCACTGGTGGTATGATGATTCAGCCCTCATTCACTAGTATTCAGCCAATAGGAAGAATGGTCACTGGTGGTATGATACTGCCGGTACAGAAAACCGGTATGGGATTAGTTCCTGCCACCACATTTGGCCAAAGCAGCTTTGCTGGAAGTGCTCCTCAGCTAAGTCAAACAACTGGAGGTGTCATGCCTAATTTAACTTTTGGTCAGCCTCAGGTTTCCATGCCTCACAGTACCTTTGGCCAGCAGATGACTGGTGGTGCCATGCCTATGCCTCAAAGTACCTTTGGCCAGCAGATGACTGGTGGTGCCATGCCTATGCCTCAAAATACCTTTGGCCAACAGATGACTGGTGGTGCCATGCCTATGCCTCAAAATACCTTTGGCCAACAGATGACTGGTGGTGCGATGTCCATGCCTCAAAGTACCTTTGGCCAACAGATGACTGGTGGTGCCATTTCCATGCCTCAAAGTACCTTTGGCCAACAGATGACTGGTGGTGCGATGTCTATGCCTCCATCTTCAGTTGGCCAACAAATGACTGGTGGTGCGATGTCTATGCCTCAAAACACCTTTGGCCAACAGATGACTGGTGGTGCCATGTCCATGCCTCAAAGCAACTTTGGGCAGCAATATACCGGCGGCTTCCAACCGCAATCCTCATTTGGTATGACTTTGCAAAGAACAGGAGGCCTGGCACCATTGCCACAAACATCATTTGCTCAGCCACAGCAAATGCCTAATCTGGCCCAGCAAAACAACATATACAACAACCAAAACTCCCAAATGCTGCAGCAGCAGCCTACAGGATTTGGTTTTGGTAATGCGCCACAGCAAACAGGCCGTACTGCGAACTTGAACAATGCATCTGCTAATAATCCATTTGGGTTTTAAGACAGACTGTTGGAGTGATCAGAATGCGTTCAATAAATAATGTGTGTATATATTTGAATAAATACAAGTTTTTCTGTTTCTCATGTTGAACAGAAACAATCACCACTCAACTGCGGTGTTGCCGTATGGAGACTTCTTGGTTCCCTTGATTGGGGTGATTAATTTACTGCCACCTTCCAAGAATGAGAATTGTAGCCTTCTGTTGGCTTCGTATTCCTTGATGTATTTCTCCTTCTGCAAAGTGATACCAATGTCATCCAAGCCGTTCAACAAGCAATGCTTTCTGAATGGCTCAACGTCAAAATTGTCAACCAAAACGGTGTTGTCCTCAGCAGATAAGATTTGCTGTTTGGCCAAGTCAATTGTAATACCCTTGGCAGCTGTGGCCAATGGGTAAATCTTGGATAAGATAACATCCTGATCAACTCTGATTGGTAGCAATCCATTCTTGAACGAGTTATTGTAGAATATATCACCGAACGATGGAGCAATGATAGACTTGATACCAAAATCCTTCAAGGCCCATGGAGCATGTTCTCTGGAAGACCCACACCCGAAGTTATCCCCTGTAACAACTAAAATTTCAGCCGTATCATAAGGAGGACAGTTCAAGACAAAGTCCGTCTTTTCATCCTTGCCTTCAGCGTTTTTGGTGAATCTCCATTCGTAAAACAGTCCTGATTTTAAACCGGTTCTCTTGATGGTCTTCAAGAATTGCTTGGGAATGATGGCATCAGTGTCAACATTGGCCTTGTCCAAAGGAGCAGCAGTACCAGTCAATACGGTGAATGGATCCATTCCCTTTGGAACGTCGGCAGATTGAACATCAACAGTTTCACAGGCAGCAGCAGCAGACTTTTGTGGGATGTCCATTAGCTTGTCACTTGATGGGATCTCAGAAACAATTTCCTTTTCGTTTTCATAAACAGCTTGTTGTAATTTCTTGTCTTCATCTTCGAATGAAACTTCAATTGGCTTGTGTTCATCAAAGGAGTTGTAGTCAAATTCTCTGATATCAACAAATTTACCCTTGATACCAGCCGCAGCGGCCATGGCTGGAGACATCAAATGAGTTCTAGACTTGGCACCTTGTCTACCTTCGAAGTTTCTGTTGGAGGTGGAAGCACATCTTTCTTCAGGATCTAAAATATCTGGGTTCATACCTAAACACATGGAGCAGCCAGCTTCTCTCCATTCAAAGCCAGCTTCAATGAAGATCTTGTCTAAACCTTCCTTCTCGGCTTGTTTCTTGACTAACCCAGAACCAGGTACCACCATGGCTAACTTGACATTTTCGGCCTTTTTGTGGCCCTTCACCACCTTGGCGGCGTTTCTTAAATCTTCAATTCTTGAGTTGGTACAAGAACCAATGAATACTTTGTCAATAGCGATTTCCTTGAATGGAGTGTTTGGAGTTAGTCCCATGTATTCCAATGCTCTCTTCATACCAGATTTCTTGATAGGATCTTCAACCAACTCTGGATCTGGAACTGCGCTGGTGATTGGCAGGGCATCTTGAGGAGAAGTACCCCAAGTGATTGTTGGCACAATGTCCTTTGCCTTGATGACAATATCGTGATCAAAGTGAGCACCTTCATCGGAGTATAATGTTTTCCAGTACTTGACAGCCTTATCCCACTCCTCACCCTTTGGAGCAAGTGGTCTTCTCTTGATATATTCAAACGTGGTTTCATCAGGCTTGATCATGCCGGCTCTAGCACCACCTTCAATGGACATGTTACAAATGGACATTCTGGCTTCCATGGATAGATTTTCAATGGCCTTACCAGCAAACTCAATAACACAACCAGTACCACCAGCAGTACCAATAACACCAATGATATGTAAAATCAGGTCCTTGGAGGTGATTCCTTCATCTAGGTCACCATCAACAAAGATTCTCATGTTCTTGGACTTGGCTTGAATTAAAGTTTGGGTGGCTAAAACATGTTCAACTTCAGAAGTACCGATCCCAAAGGCTAAGGCTCCAAAGGCACCGTGGGTGGAAGTATGCGAGTCACCACAAACAACAGTTGTGCCTGGTAAAGTGAAGCCTTGTTCGGGACCAATGACGTGGACAATACCCTGTCTGGAATCAGTCATACCAAAGTAAGCGACATCAAACTTCTTGACATTCTCTTCCAATGTTTTGACTTGTAGCTTGGAGTCTTGTTGCTCAATGAAGCTGTCTAGATCTTTGAAGTTTTTTCTTGAGACAGTGGGAATATTGTGATCAACGGTTGCCAATGTACAGTCAGTTCTTCTGACCTTTCTGTTCGCATTGGTTAAGCCTTCAAATGCCTGTGGGGATGTGACTTCATGGACTAAATGTCTATCGATGTAGATTAAATAGGAGCCAGATTCATCTTTGTGAACGACATGGTCAGCAAATACTTTGTCATATAGAGTCTTAGGAGCAGACATGGTTAATTATATATTAATATATATTGTTTTGGTTATGGCCTGCAACTACGCTATTACTAGCATCTTGCATTGTTATTAAAACTTTAGATCTATTAAATCACTTGAAGGAAAGCAAGACTCCCATTAATCCATTTATATATAATTTTTTTTCAGAAATGAGTACATGGCCATTGTACTTTGAAAAGACTGTGAATCATTTTTTCTACAACAGAAGCAGAGTTTCCCCCCCCCCAAAAAAAAAAAAAAAAAAAAGCATATAAAAAGTTAAACATTTCAAGGCAGAATGTATGGTTCTATTTTTTTCAAAAAAATAAGAAACCTGCCGTTATCGGTGACCGCTACGCCGCCTGGACCAGGAAGTTGATCTCCGGAGATAGTATGCTCAAGTTACACCACCGGGCCGATGGAGACCACCCCCCCAACAAGGTAAGATTTAATCAACTTAGGGAATCTATCTTCCAACAGCCCATTTTAGAGCAGTACAAATATCGTTCAGTGCACAGCAAAGAGCTACCACCAGGCTTATAGTTTGTTCTTCTTAACTCCTTGATGATATTGCTTTCATTCATCTTGAATTGTTTATTGGTTCGCTGGTTCTTGGATAAACTGGAGTTATACTTTTCCAGTTCTGAACAATAAAGATTCCTGTAGTTCAGCAAAGTTAGTTGTATTTGATGCTTGTCTTTATCGAATTTTACAGCAAATATCTTCTTCAAACACTTCACCCTTGTGGAAGATGGACTGCTGATTTCTAGAAAAGGATCATAAAGCAGATTGGCTATACTTACTTCCTTGAGTAATGTTTGTCTTTCATTCAGAACAGATATCGTCCCATTGATTCCGATTAATATAACATGATAATTTCTTTCTTGACTATAGTCAAATGCTTTCACTTCAACAATGGGCTCGTTGAAGTACATTTTGCTAGTTAGGGGCATTCCTGATACACTTGACAAAATGATTACCTGGTGATCATCCAAAACCATAATTACCTTGTCCTTGTTGATACTAACAAGATGAGTGATGTCTTCAATACAAAAATAGTCCCACATCAGCTTACCATCCAAGAAGCATTCCATTTTGGTTATATTCGACAAGTCAGTGTCCAGGAGAGACCCAGTGTTGTAAGAATCGTAAATCATCTTTCGTTCCTTATTGTTACGGATTTCAAACGACTGGTTCATGTTTTTGAAAATTTGAACATGCAAATCTGTATCCGGTATAGCTGATGACACTGCCATTTTGTTCAATGCAAGTTTTGAACTAAGTTCATCCATAGGCCTTAGATCATCAAAGAGAACTTGTCTTTGATCACTTGGAAAGTCACTTTCTTTGAGTCCTTGGACTAAAGTTTGATACCCCAGTCTTGGTAATTTTAAACTGGACTTAGACAATGATTCCAGTTCAAAAAAGTCATTTTCGTTAAGCTCTTGAGGTTTGGTTACTTGCTTTTCTGGTTCCTTGGGTTCTGGTATTGTTTCAATCTTTTTAGACTGAACAGGTTGCAATACCAGTCTTCTTTTTTTGAATGTGCCATCCTCATTTTTTTCTGCTGACCTTTTTTTAGGAACCAAGATATTTACAGTTGGTTGTTGGTGTTTGTCCTTCTCATCAACGTTTTTACTCTCCACACCTTTCATTTCAGTGTTATCAAATGAAGTCAAATGGGAATCATTCTTATTCAGAATGAATTTGTCGGGTAATACTTTTGGTATTTGTTTATAAATCTTAACTTCATCAATACTTTCCATGTTTTTCCAATTATCGCTTTCATTTCCAAAATCATCGTTTTCCGCTTTGCTTCCAAGAGCACCATACTTTTGCAGAAACTTGAAATTAAACTTGGGATCCACTGCTTTGACCATAACACTTTCATCATCATTCGTTACGTTTATGAAGTCCTCGAGCTCATTTGTGTTTTCAAAACTTAAGATCTTAATGTCACCATCAAAAGAAGAGATATACAGGGTGGTTCCGTTTCTGTTCCAGGCAAAGTCTGATATTTGCTTTTTAAACAAATTTTTGATCACAATCAAAGGCACAGACTTTGTTGTGGACCAAAGAACCAGGCATTTTTCCTGTCCTCCTGTAGCAACTATAAGATTTTGTTCGGATATGTCATTGATGCTGAAGTCTGGTTTGTTTTCCTTTTCACTTATGAAAACAGAGGGGTTAAACTTACAAACTTCTATTGGGAACGCATTGCCAATCAGCTTGAAGGAGTAGTCCCAGTGATTTAATCTATCTATGAGTATACAGCAATTTTCCAGTTGACCGGAAGTTCCATTGGGAACTATAAGAAACTGGCCGTTTGGCGACCAATGCATCTTGTTGAAGTAAGTTATTTTAAAGTTTTTACTATTTTTGAACGGCTCACTGATTTCAACTTCAAGATTAAACTTAAATGTGTTGTTTATCGTGTTAAACGAGTATTTATAAATTTTCAATGTTTTGTCATCGGATATGGAGGCAAAGAACTTCCCAGTTGGGTCAAACTCGCAAGACTTGATAAAGTTTCTGTGGATATTGTCCAGTTCAATAACCTTGTTGAACGTTTGAGTCTGTTTTGTGAACTGCCAAATGATGATTTTGCAATCCAACCCACACGACATCATCAGTGTATCTGCACTGTTCAATGAGATATTTTGAATATCAGACTCATGACCAATTAATCTCTTCACCAAGCTAAAATGTAAAGACTTTTTCATGGCAACTCTTTTCCATATAATGATGGTCTTATCATCAGATCCAGAAACTAGAAAGTTCCCACAGTTTGACCATTTCAGACATGTTACTGTTCCGTTATGTGAATCCAAGTTTGATATCAGCACATGTCTGTTTAGGTCAAAAATTTTGATACACCCATCAATGTAACCGACAGCCAAAAGATTGCTGTTCATGTTAAGGTCCATACAGTATATAGCTAAATCATTGCCGGTAGAGTTGCTGTCATTGTTGATTCCATTTTCCGTAGATATAAGTGATTGTAATGTTAGTAGTTTCATTATTCATATGCAGATATAAAACTAAACAGCAGGCAGATCTTTTATTTTTTCTATGTAATGATGCCTTCTAATAAATACAATATTTTCTTTCTGGAATGATTGTATTATAGTTTTTACTCTCTTTATTAATGTAGTAAAGATATATACTCTCTCTATGATTTCAAATAAGAAGAAAAACCATATAAACAATTTAAATCTACTTGAAAATATACTTGTAGCGTTTAGACTTTGTTTGTGAGTTAATTTGTTAAGTTTGGCATAGTTACCCTGTCACATAGCTTTCTACCTATAAGGGGAAATGCCTGTGCACTGCTGTTGTCATATCGAAATTGCCCTTGTTTTTGGTTTTTCTTAATATTTTTTTTTTTTTTGAATTTTAATTTTTTTTCTGTATCGTCTTTTTTAGGGGGGAGGATAAAATAGTGAATAGAGATCAGAACTTATTTGTAAATGTGTCATATCTAGGTATAATCAATACTTAAAATCAGTTAATATTATTAAACAGAGAGTAACCAATAATAATCTTTGAACTAAGCAAATAGAAAAGAGACAGAAACTATACCAACTGTTTATTTACTTGCTTAAATTTAGAAATAAATAAAACTAATTTCCATCAGTCAACATGTCTGAATACGCATCCTTTCAAGAAATCATCGGTAACAACCCACACATCATCAACAATGATAATCTGTTTATCATTCAAAGTTACAAATACTTTAATGACAAATTATTACAGCTAGTTGCAAATAATGTCCCAACAAACTCTGTATCACAATCCCAAGCCAATATCTTCAACAATAAGCCAACTTCTATCGGTAACTTTAACCAACAAAACACGACTTCAAGAGATAGAAACAGCAGTGTTTTTAAAATCAATTACAGCATGGACACTCCTGGGCTAAACAGCAAAAAGGAGGAGGACATCGATCCATCTGCATCCACTCAAAACTTCAACTCTTTTAGACAGGACAGCAGCGAGGCCAATATGGATAATGTTCACCCACCAAACTTCAATGTCAACAGGAGAACCTCCGTATCTGCAGAGATCATTTCACCAGACTCCCACATGGTACAAGGCTCCTTGATCAACAGCGGAACCAATGCATTGTCTGATCATGAATCTGAAAGCTTGGCTAAATGTTTGGACTCCAACTTCCTATTCAAAAATCTTGATGCAAACTCAAAGAACTTGATTATCAACAACTTGAAGTACGACGAATATCCGGCCAACACAGACATCATAGTTGAGAATGATGAGGAAGGTGAGTATTTCTACATTATCGAGCAGGGTGAAGTGGAGTTCTACAAAAATGGCATGAAGCTTGGTGAGGCCGGCAGAGGTGCCACATTTGGTGAGCTGGCATTGATGTACAACTCCCCTAGACAGGCAACGGTGCGCTCCAAGACTCCTTGTAAAATGTATTTGCTAGACAGAATCACATTCAAGAGGATTTTGCTGAATAACTCATACTCGCAAAGATCAATGTTTGAGAGATTTTTGAAGAACTTGCCAATCTTGAAGAACTTGTCTGATTCAGAAAGAAATAAATTGATTGATGTTTTAAAGAGCAAGACAGTTGCCAAGGGTCAAATTATCATTAGACAGGGTGAACTTGGTGAAAACTTCTACATCATTGAGCAAGGTGATTGTGTTGTGATAAAGGATGGCGAAGAAGTGAATGTACTGCACAAGAACGACTATTTTGGTGAGCTTTCCTTATTGGAGGACTCTCCAAGAGCTGCAACTGTCAAGGTCATTTCCGAAAACGGGTGTAAGGTTGTATATCTAAGTAAAAGTGAGTTCAAAAGACTACTTGGCCCTGCGCACGAAGTGTTAAAGATTAATGATCCTAGAATCAAACATTAAGCATTGGTATATATCAGAATATAATCAACTGATACATCATCAGTAATTTATATTGAGAAACAAAAGGATGGAAAGATGTTTCTTCCTTGACTATATATACAGGATAATTTTAGAGACAATATCTTTAGTTGAACGTACCCAAACCAACAATCAATGCCTGAGCCAGAAGACCCACCATGATGACTTCCCACTTCTTGTTACCCTCAGCTTTGTAAGTATTTTCTATTTCCGCAATGCGCTGAAGCTCAGTGTAGAACTCATCAGTGACTTTTTCGTATACGTGTTCCCAAACAAAGTTATCAGGATCAACAAGAATTTTGCAATTCAGTGGGACAGTGTAATCAGTGTTCACAACAGTGTCGTTCATGTTTGAGTAGTTCTCAATGTACCCAACAGCTTCATGGACATTCTCGTCATGTTCCATGGACTGTATTTTCTTATTTCTTTGGGATGTGTTTTCGTGTTGGATTGTGATGGGGATTTCCAAGGTTTCATTATAGATGTGCATTCCACCTAGCAGGGGAGTCATGTTTTCTGGTAACTTCTTATTCAAGGCATCTGCTATTTGCTTTATGTCTTCGTTGGACACCTTCAGGTTCTTGTTTTTGGATTTGGTTCTGCATTTTGGATTGTGAAGTTTCGCCGATATGTCCAATACCAAATACGGGTTGTTGGTATTTTCAGACATGGTATCCTTCATTTTAGGAATCATCAAGTCCATGACAAACTCCACATCACCGTCGTATATCCAATCAAACTTTTCCAAGTCCAGCTTGTTAATGTTAATCTTGTTGAACTGCAATCTGGATATCTTTTCCCAAGAGTTCTTCATATCTTCATTCAACTCTTGGATTTTATCGTTGATCATGTGAGGCTGCTTTTCCACTATGGTGAACAGGGACTTGTCAAATTCACCAGACAGTATTTCACAGTTCATTAAGTCCATCAGAAAACTCTTGTTGGAAAGCTTGTTCAGTTCCAGTTGGAATATTAACAAGTCATGTCTTTGATTCAAGGCCAGCTTGCAGTTTCTCACCTTAATGTTGTTGTTCAAATCGAAATTGTAGTTGAACATTGTGTCAAAATTCAGTTTCCCCTTTACACCGTCAACTTCAACCATGTCTATAAGGTTTAATGAGTTTGGCTTATTATGTTTGAAAAAATACCTATAAAGACTGATATTAAATCTCAGCTTTTTGATAAAAAATATATTCTCATTGTCTAGCTTTATAGATATGTTATTGACTTGAATGAAGCCATTTGACCAGTCGTATTCTATGTGAACTTGTTCAGTTTGCTCCCAGGCATATCCAATTTGGACATTTTTCAGATGCAGGTTGTTGTACATGTAATCGTATACAAAGTTCAACTTCACATCTTCACTTACAAGAATATCATTAATTTTAAAGAAAGACTGCAGTAAAAAGGTTGGGTTGTTAAAGGTTAGTATGGTAGAGCCTATAAGAATCGTGGAGGCCCCAAGTATGTATTTAGTTTTTCTGGAATAATGACTTTTCGGATATGAGTTATTGGAGTTGAATCTCTTGAAATTTAGATTGTAATTTCTGGGAAGATGTCTATTAAATTTTAGAAACGAATTGAGCATTTTCTCTTTTTTTCCCTTAAGCTATCAGTGTTTGAGCTAGGTATACTGCTTGATTCTAAACTAGTTTCGTAATTAATTCCTTTATGGATATGAAGTAGAGATAAATACTATATAGTTTATAATTGTTCATTTGTACAAGAGTGACGCATTGTCCATGAGTTTAAGATTGGAAAAAAAAAAAAAAGAGAAATCTGAGAAGAGATCGTTTGGGGGTGGAGTTTTTTATATCCGATACTCCTAATGGGTGGTTCCTCTTTTATTTTTCCCTTTAAAATCTTGAAACTGAGTACATTTTTCGCGATGTCCCAAAGGGGTAATAGCTTCTCTCTTTTCTTTTTTTTTTTTCAGTATTTTTTTTCCCCAAAAGAAACCAAAAAAAAATATACATCCATCATCTTTAATTTCTCAATTTTCCTCTTTCTATACAAATTCCTTGTAAACAACTTTTCCTTTTTTAAAAGAAAAAATAAAGCAATTATAGCTACATTTATCATTATAATGATAACACATCTATAGTGATAGGCGGGACCATAAATATAAATACACTCTCAAACACATACAAACATATAGTATAATGGTAGCACCTACTGCTTTGAAAAAGAAGCAATCTATTGCAAAACCGGAACCAATAAATGAAAATGAAGATGTATTACTAAACACCAACACTGACATGGATGTTGAAGACGAAAACTCTAACTCCAACAAGGTGGTACTGGATGCTGATGGTAAGCCCAAGTTCACCAAGCAATCCTTAGTCAAGAGTGCAAACATAAAGCCTGAAATGAGAAAGATCCCAGTTCCTCCACATAGAATGGCTCCTTTGAAGCAGCAGTGGAGTAAGATTTATCCTCCTCTTGTTGATCATTTGAAGCTGCAAGTCAGAATGAACTTAAAAACAAAAACCGTTGAGCTTAAAACAAACTTGAAATTCACCAAGGATCCAGATGCTCTGCAAAAGGGTGCTGATTTCTTAAAGGCATTCACCTTGGGGTTTGACCTTGATGATGCCATTGCCTTGTTGAGATTGGATGACCTGTACATTGAAAGCTTTGAAATCAAGGACGTCAAAACATTGAATGGTGACCATTTGTCCAGAGCCATTGGTAGAATTGCTGGTAAGGACGGGAGAACAAAATTCTCCATTGAAAACGCTACCAGAACAAGACTGGTCATCGCCGACTCCAAAATTCATATTCTAGGTGGGTACACAAACATAAAGATGGCCAGAGAGTCCGTCATGTCATTGATTCTGGGTGCTCCTCCTGGTAAGGTCTATGGAAATCTAAGAACCATTGCCAGTAGACTAAAAGAAAGATATTAAATAGGATTAATCAAGGAAAATTTTTTTTTATATATTTTTTGCTTTTTTTTTGCTACTTCTTGTTAACAGTATTAGAAGAAACATTCGGACAATATGAAGAACAATTGATTATATATCTGATTATTATCCCACTAAGATTTTAACTAAATGAGCGTGTAATATCTTTAATTATACTATTTTATGTTACTTCTGTAAAAGGTTTTCGTTTTGAGTTTTTTGCCAGTGGTTGAGGATTTAACTGTACGCGTCAGTATCTTGGGCTCTTATTTTTTTTTTTTTTTCTCGTTTTGTTTTATTCATTTCAACTCATTGAAGCAGAACTGCAGTTAAGTATATGAGCACAGAAAGCTAACCATTAGAAAAAATTTACTCACAAAGACAATAACTATCTTCATTATTTAGATGGTCATTTTACGATATCATTTTTATGGATAATTATTTCAAACGCAAAAACTTTACCTCTTCATTAGAGAATCCAATTGTGATAGATGAATCAGTGTTATTGATAAAAGACTCAGACACAGAACTCATGAGCTCGCATACAGCATCCGATGGCGATGATGATTCATTGGTTATAATTGATGATATTAATTCAAACGGATTGAAAAATAAACAAACTAGTGAAAAGGTCAAAACAGATTTGAAACAACTGCTTTCAGGAAGATCAAACACTGAGACTGTAGCAACCAAAAGATCTTTAGAGACAAGGGATAAAAGCACCAAGAATGTTCTAAAAAGAAGTAAACCCAACAATTTGTATGTGAAGAAAAAGGATGTTGAAATGTTCGAAAAATGCGAGGACAGTAACAAAAATGGATACCATTCTGTCAAAAAACTATTAAATGGTAATACAGTTAATGATGTCTCCTGTACACCGACCAATTTCTTCAATCAACATAAATTAAAAAGATTTCACAATTGGTCTTCCAAGAAACTTATAGAAAACCCACATTACCCCGAAAAGTTATATGTAAATGACTACCAGCAGATTCTTAAGCATCCAGACAATAATCTTGAGAGGTTTTTTTCCAAACGAGTTATAGCTCATGAATTTCTGGAATACAGCAGTACAGGATTCATAAATGAATTTCAGCCGATAGCCACCCGCGCCAAGAATATTACTGAAACAAAAACAATTGACGTACCAGCAACATGCAGAACTAAAACTTATCTTGATTCTGATAATGACTTGTGGACAGAGTCTTTGAAGCCCTCAACTTATGATGAGTTGAGTCTTCTTATACCCTCAGAAACTCTATTGACCTTGAAGTATCAACTGGAAGTTTCATTAAATCTCCTGAAAAGTAAACCAGATCATGAGAGGCAGCTGCTGGCATATAACTGGAAATCAATAATGAAAAAAAGAAACATATTAAATGATAATGAGGACCCGGATGATATGGACAGTTATGACGATGACTTTGTTGTTGATGATGATCTCATTGATAAGGACGGTAATGAGATTCCTTTGGACCATATTCCCTTATTTATTCTATATGGAACCGGAATTGGTAAGAATACCACATTGAAACTTGCTTTAAATGAAATGGAGAAGTCCGGACACAATGTGAATAATATCTTGGAAATAAATGCATCAATGAACAGAGGAAAAAAAGATGTTTATAACATGTGTTTTGAAGCATGTACAAGTAAGTTTCTAAGCAATGAAGATTCAATTAAAACTGATCGAAATAAAAAATCACATTTATCAGGAGGAGTGATTTTATTTGATGAGGTGGATATATTATTCAGATCAGATGTGTTGTTTTACCCAATGATCACAAAGCTGTTACAAGTCACCAAGAAACCGATTGTTTTTACCTGTTCATCTTTGGACACCATTCCGGAACAATTCATAAAAATCACCAACTATCAAAAGACCAACTTCATGTTCACTGTGCCAGATACGATCATACCATATTTAAATTTGAAACTTGGCTTGCAACTAAACCCGGAAAGCAATGATAAATACATAAACATCAACAATGACATTAGACACAGTTTGCTACAGTTACAGCTAGACAGACAAGTAGAAATAGAAGAAAAATCAGAAACTGCAGATCAAGAAAGTTTTTACAATGGTCTCAAGACAAGTTGTAAGACTATTGAGGAGTTTTCTGTCAGTGCTGACTTGATGTCTTTTGCAGATGTTCTAGAGAATGGTGTAAGATATAAATCCAATATTACAAAAGGCCAGGACTACTCTGTTTTAGATTTTGTCGATAATGAAATATCCAATGATCCTGTGAACTTTGCCAAAGGTAACACAAGGCTCCAAGATTTAAATAATATGGACGATTATGAAGACCTTTCCAAAAGGGAGGCTAAAATCAGACTGAATGGTACTATAAATCTCCAAAATTTGAACCATGTCAACAAGCTTTTGTCAAATCAGCTAAATTATTTTGAAGAAACTACATGGAACTTGATGGAAGACTATGAGTTGAATATTGGTAAAGAACTGGAGGAAATTTTGCTAGAAAGAGATCCATATTTGAGGGGAATACTCAGAGTCCCACCTGAGTTTAGTTCCCAAAACAAATCAAAACTAACAAGAAACCTGTACTTGAAGCTTGAATACATGCAGAACAATACCTTACCTTTTAAAACTCATCTTCAACCCACAAGAACCACGATCAAGGAGTTATTGGTGAACCTTGAAAGCTCCAAGGACAGTGATCTCAAAAAAATTAAGTTTGTCGATATGATTTATAAAAATTACATATTGAATGATAACAAGCTCAACTATGAATTCACGAGTTCAAATGATTTATTCTGTTATCACTATCCATACTTTAGGTCTCTATTTGCAGTAGACATTAACAACAGAGAACTAATTTTGAGTCGATTGGCAGAAATGGAAAAGAGTGATGGTATTGACAAAATTCAAGGACTGAAGCATTTGATCAAAGAGAGGCGAATTTTTCAGCTTTTATTTGATCAAGATCCGAGACTCTACTGGGAACAATAAAAAACAACACAACTTTTTTCATGAAAAGCTGAACTGAAAGTTAACATACCCTCCTATTATTATATATATGTGACTAAATAGCCATCCTTTTGTGTCTCTTTCTTCCTTGTGAGAAATTTCTTATTGATGATTTACCAAATCTAATCTTTCTCAATTGTCTTAAAGCACCGATTATATGTCTCGGTCTCAAATCAAGCTCGATCAATGCACTCCCTTTACCAAACAGTCCTCTATCACTGGATTCGATCTGAGACTTTAAATAATGCTCCTCTTGTTTCATGAGCTTTATGCCTATTTCTGTTATGTTACACACCATATCAAAGGTGATGAATCCGAGGATATCAATAACATCATCGCTGAGTTTACCTCCACCAGCACCATTCGGGTTATATCCCATTTGTTCCTGGATGTTACTAAAGCCACACCATTCCTTGAACCTTTTGGCCTTTCTGAAGGTAAAACTCGCCTGTCTGCACTCTGACCAGTGGACGTATTCCTTTTGAGTCATCTTTAAGGTTCTCTCATCAGCTTGCTTTAGTTTCTTCTGAGACTTTAGAATTTCCTCTCTGTCGAGATCATCCATCTTCTCGTCCTGGTCGTCATCGTTCAAGGGCTGTTCAGTAAACATGAAGAGCAGCTCCCATGGTAGGTTGATATCAGTACGTTTCATGCCTTGTTCTTTTGCATTATCCTTTTTATCATCTTTGTTCCCACCTGAGTCATTGTCATTTTGAATGGTTAGTTCCTTATCCTTGTCTTTGTTATTCTTTCTCAAATCCTTCCAAAGCAGATATGTTCTTAATCTGGACACTTGGGATCTATCATGTCTCATAAGGAAAATAATGTCCTCAGGTAGAATCATAGGGGGGAGATTGATGTTGCTACCTGTGAATCCACTTTGAGTTAGACTGGCTGAATTAACATTGGGAACAAAATTTTCATATACGCTGCTGGTCATTTGTCCAAAAGAGTAGTTTTTTCTGTTAATGGCTAGCTTCAAGCCCTCTGACAGTATTTTAATGACTTCTTGCTTGACCATATCTTCAATCATGTTTGTAAGTAGGATGGAAGTGTTTTGAATTTCCCCACTAACAAACATCATCTGCTGGATCTCCGTTCTGTACTTGTATACAGGATCCTGCTGAGGTACATCAAAGTATATGTTGGACATTGAGTTTGCAATGGTTACTCGACTGTTCTTGGATTTTTTTAAATTTATTTGATGATTTCAAAATATAGTTGAAATTTAAAAAAAACTTTGTACGGTACTTTTGTTTATATTTTTCTTGGGGCTGTTCGGAGATAAATTTATATGTGAGATACCCACCATAAACTACCTGAAAATGTTGAATATATTAAGTTTTGTATCAGGGTGTTATTAAACAGTGTTGAATATATTACTTGATTCTGAGAGACAAAAGGAGTGGACTGTTTGAGACATGAGGTAAAAAGAAGTCTATTGTCAAAGGGATTTGACAAAACTCAACCAAAATGTAAACTTCTCTCATTCAAATGTGTCACATGACTTGTCCAAGTTTACATTTCCAACTGACAAAAGTTGTTAAATATTATAAAATATATTTAAAACGACTTTCAAAGAATTATTAATACTAATTAACTAAAAAATGTAAATTAATGAATAAATTATCAGATCATTCTATATTTTTTCAGGAATCATTGATTTCTTTGTCTTGAAAAAAAAATTAAATTTTAAAGGCTACTTCTACAGCGATTTACTATCATTTTATTTGTTTTTTTTTCCCTTGTCAAATTAAACAGTATTAACCCCTATAACAATCGAGAAGGAATACCTAAATAGACCATAAAGAATATACACTACAATGCCGGAAGATGAAGTGGAGCAATATTTGCAGAAGGTCATAGTCAATCCAGAGATTTTGGACGAGCATGACATTTTTGAACTTGCCAACAAAGACCCTTTGGTTGAGCACAAGCCATTAAAAAACATCAACTCCATCGACATGCAAACCATCTTTTCTGGTGAGCTTGATGCATACCAGGGGCTGTTTCTGCTGAACCAAGACATCAAAATCAATGAGCACATATTTGACAAGATCTGGAACCAGTCTGATATCCACATATGCTGTGACGGTGCCATCCAGCGTCTTTACAAGTTCACCAAACACAAGATGTCCAAGGACATGAGTCTTGAGTACATTCCAGAGTACCTGGTTGGTGACTTTGACTCATTGGATGATGAGATCAAGGATTTCTACTCAAAGCACGGCACTGTGGTAATCAAGCAGGAAACCCAAATGTCCTCTGATCTTCAGAAATCGATATCCATTTTCAAGTTGAGCCTCTTGGATGTGCTGAAAGACTATATTGATTCCAGCAAGGACAACTTCGGCATTGAGATATACGATGGCATTCATCAACTTGACTCAAAGCACAATAAGGACTTTGAAAAGCTTTGTCAAACAAAAGACTTCAGAGTCATTGCACTTTCGGGTTTGGGGGGTAGAGTTGATCAGTGTATACAAAACATATCTCAGCTGTATCACACATGGTTGAACTATGACCTAGGTCTTAATAAGCAACCCAAGATGATCTTTGTTAATGAAGTCGATATAGTGTTTAAGGTTCCGAAAAATGGATTTTACATAACCTGGCCAAAGGAGTGGAAATTGCTGAAGGATACACCTGTCCTATTGAACTCCGGCATACTGCCTGTAGGTGAACCCAACCATTTAGTTTACACTTTGGGGTACAAGTGGGATGTGAGGGATTTCAATCTTTCTATGATCAATGGATTTGTCAGTAGTAGCAACAGATTCTCTTGCGCAACTGGTTGTTACACCCACGCCGACAAAGATGTTATAGTTAACATGGAAATGAATTATAAAAATCTATCATTCCTACTGGAAAAGGAAATGAAGTAATAAGGAATATATTTGATAAATATATGAATATATATAATCGGTGTTTTTGTTTCATTTTGAAATGATTGTTTGTATATATTGAAAATTCATTCTGCCATTGATAACTTATTGCTTGACGATCTTTAACAAAGCTTCACCAATTTGGCCTGGAGAGTCAACAACGTAAACACCAGCATCTCTCAAGGCTTGCTTCTTGGCAGCAGCAGTGTCTTTACCCTTGTCAGCAGCGTTGGTAACGGCACCAGCGTGACCAAATCTTTTACCTGGAACAGTGGCTTCACCTGCAATGAAGGAGACGATCGGCATCTTGGATAGTCTTTCAGAGTTCTTTATGTATTCAGCAGCCTCAACTTCAGCCAAACCACCGATTTCACCTAACAAAACCAAGGCTTTAGTTTCCTGGTCCAATTCGAAGTATTTCAAACAATCCAAAAAGGTTGTTCCTTGGTATGGATCACCACCAATACCTATAATGTTAGTCTGACCAAAGCCAATTTGTGTTGTTTGGTTAACAGCTTCGTATGTCAATGTACCGGACTTGGACATGATACCCACAAACCCAGGCTTGAAGATGGAGACTGGCTGGATACCAACTCTTACTCTTTCCTTTGGAGTGATCAAACCTGGACAGTTACCACCAATCAATCTGGTTTTGTTTTGAACCTTCAGCATGTTGGTGATTTCACACATATCCTTTTGTGGGATACCCTCAGTGATACAAACAACTAGAGGAACACCCTTTTCTATGCATGCCTTGATGTTGGAGGCAGCAACTGGAGGAGGGGTGAAAACACCAACAATGTCTGGGTTGGCGTTGTTGTTCTTAGCTGAGTATTCTTCTAGGGAGCCATAGACAGGCTTTCCTAAGTGTTCTTGGCCAGCCTTCTTTGGGTTGATACCACCAACAATGTTGGTTCCGTACTTCAAGGATATGTCAGAGTGGAAGGTGGCTTGCTTACCAGTGAACCCTTGGATAAGGACCTTGGCGTCCTTTGGAACCTTCAAGTTCTTGATGGTTTGTTCATAAGGAGTGGCAGAGGTGAATCTCTTTGAAACAAGGGAGAATTGTCTTAACATGTTTTTTTTTTTTTTACTTGAGTATCTGTGAGCTGTGACTAGAAAGGTCTACTGGTCTTGATGGTTGTATTTTTGTTACAGTTTCCTCTTTGACGTTTGGGGAGATTCAAGCCACTTTAACTAAAGGTTATCAGAAAAGGATAATTAAAGTAACGAAGATATGAGTGGAAAATGAGGCCTCAAGGATGGATTCATCAGTAGAGGTTGTATCAAACACTAAACAAAAAATTACTCATGTTATTTTTCCCACCAGTGGGCCTACTGCCAATCCCTACACATTTTTTCTTACTACCAGAACCAACAACGTGTAGCCGTCAAAAAAAAAAAAAATATAAGTGGGAAATGGATTAAAACCGGACACTTTTACATTTCCGAATACTTGCCTAAAACTTGGAAGATTTCCCAATGACGAAAACTTCACACTCTATATAAACTAGTAGTCAAAGATGCACTTGTATCTGAACACCTTGGAACCCACCATGTCCCAGTCACTCTTGGTGACGTACATCTCATCAATCAGCTTGATGGAGGCATATATCGATCCTCCTTTGAAACACACATTGCTGGCAGTCACGTTTTCAAGCATTGGTATGATTTTCACTGTTGTGAAGGTTTCCTGCACCAATGCTGCTCCTGTTTCCTCATCGTTTGTTAGCTTCTTTGCATCACTGGCTGTCTTCTGCTTCTTGTTCGGCTGTAGAAGCTGTTCCCTCAAAATATTGGATTGTTCTTGTAACTTATAGTAATTGCTCAAGGCTCTTTGAACAATCACGCTTCTGTCATCATCCTGGTTCTCCTTTTGAATTTCAATGTCCTTTAGAATGCTTGATAGATAGTTCGTACTGAAAATACCAGGTCTGTTCATCGTCAATCTATCAATCAGAAGCATGTCCAGGTTTGGTATGTTACTACCTCCACCAACCAAAATGATGTTGTTGTACAGCTCCTTTATCTTAACAGATAGATCAGATGTCACCACGGAGGTTAGGATGCTTTGCACAATGGCCTTGTCCAGAGGACAGTAGTTCAGTTCAACATCCTCTTCAGCCATGGCCTCATCCATGTCCTCTTTGGTAACAACTTCGGGTGTGTCCTGTTCTGCTTTGGCTCTTTGCCTTTGAGTCTTTTCAGCTTCGTCTTCGTCATCGTCATCGTCGTCGTCCTCATCGTCCTCATCTTCATCATCATCCTCGTCCTCATCCTCAGCTTCCTCCTTCAAGTCATCAAGCTTCAGCTCCATGGCCAACTTGAGCACATCCTCATCTGTTTGTTGATCACTGAATCTCTTGTTTGCCTTGGATGCAGTGTAGTTTCCTATACTCTTCAGCCCATGCTCATCGACTCTATCCTTGTTCAAAACCAAGGGTGTTTGTCTTTTGTTGTATTTGTTAATGTCCAGCACTCTGAAGATATCCGCATAGAACATCCCCATTCCGGCTAGGAAGACTTCCTCAAATATTTTGAAGTCTGTCTTGTAAGCCAGAGTCTTATCCTCATCATCGTATTTGATACAGTTCGTGTACAGCTGCACGGCCAAGTTTCCCTCATCAAAGGTCAGATATTTTTCACACATTTGCTGGACAAACCACCTGTCCATCTTCAAGTTCATGTCTATTTGAATTGGGAAGTTGATCACATTTTTCATGTGGTTTGCAAACAGATTACACACTTGCTCATACCCGAAGTTGACGTTGATGCTACTGTTTTTAATTGGAAGACCTTCAAACAATGTGGTGATCTTTGTTGTTGTGTGGCCTATGTCAACACAGGTTGTCGGCTGGGATATACTTGTTCCATACGCTATACTCTGCGATTGTGTCATCAATGCAATTTTGAATATGCCCAATTGTTTGAACAAAACATCAATCATTGTTTCAACTGTTTCCTTGTGGTGCAGGTCAGGGATGATCAACAGGATTTTCTTCTTGCTGGTGGAGCTTGTTTCTGTCCTTTTCAACAAGTACTTGATCAAATGGAATAGATCATCACTTAGTAACTGCTGGAGAGAGTGTCTTTGCTGATCAGTCATTTCATTATAGTAATCATCTATAAGAACATTGTACAGGAGATTTTTGAATGGAGATCTTATGTCGTACTCCTTAGGGTCCAAAAGTGCAGCATCGTCACCGCAATAGACTCTCATGCGGCATTTACACTTTTCATATCCATTGGCTACATCGCATATTTCAGAGTGGCTCTTCCATTTCGGTCTTTTGATATCAGCCTTTATTGTTTGGACTTTACTCCGTTGGGAGTTGTTGTACTTCAAAACTTCCTTTCTTCCCTCAACAGGATTGAACTTCTTTTTGTAGTACCTCATTCTATCTTGCAGTGACTTTCTCATTTCATTGTCTGCCTGAATGTATTCCTCGTTATTGACCAAGTCCTCGAGTATGTCACTTTGTTCACTTGTAGTGGAGTCATTCTTCAAAGTTGCCACCATGGAGGCTATGTACAGAGGTTCCTCATCATCAGGTTTCCCACACTTGATGACTCTTGAGCCACAATCAATGACAATGGTTTCAACCTCTACGTTATCTTCACCGTCCTGTTTGTCGATATTTTTACCCTCCTTCAGATCAAGAATGATCTGTTTCTTTTCTCTTTGGGTGAACAGCTGGTCATCCTTTTTCCCAAAATCTGTGGAGAAATACTTGAATGACAGAGCATTGGTGGGTTGTGCATTGGGATTGAACAGCTTGAAATCGTCATACCTGACGATCTTGGCCTCAACAACTCTTTTTTGAAACTCCTCAGCAGCTCTCACTCTTCCTATTCTTCTCTTTTCCAAAATGTCATCACTGACTTTTGTCCCCAATGCTGGGTGGTTGCTTTTGGCCTTCGTTCCTTTGTTGTTCTTTAATTCAGCAGTTTCCTCAGTCATCTCAGTTTATAGCATATGTGTATGGTTTGTTGTTTTTTTTTTCTATGGCCTAAATTTTCGATGTGGACCAAGGTTTACGTGGTGTATACAGTGTACTTTTTATGACTAATGTTATTTCTATTTTTATGTTGTGTTTTATTTTTTGTTTTTTTCTTGCTTTGAGAAACATAAATAAACATAAACAAAACATAAAAATTAAGAAAAAAAATAAGAGAAAATTTTTCATTCAAAGAAAAATAAGAATCTTGTATAAACTTCACCAAAAAAGGAATGCCCTCAAAATATATACTACTTTTAAACCAGTAAGTTGTCGTTTCTTCTATCATCTCTCAGCTTCTTCATTTGTTCCAGAACAGTGTCGAACTTGACAGTGGCGTTCTTACCTTGTTCTTCAATGACGTCTCTGTTTCTGATGTTGACTGACTTTTCCTCAGCCTCAGCATTACCAACAATGAAGATGAAGTTGTACTTCATCATTTGGCCGTTTCTGACCTTCTTAGGTAGGGTTTCACCGGAAAGGTCAACGTCGGAGTAGAAGCCCTCGCTGATCAACTTGTCGTTCAACTCCTTTGCATAGGCCTGGAAACCAACACCAACAGGAACAATAAGAACTTGTCTTGGGGACAACCAGAAAGGCCACTTGCCCGCAAAGTGCTCGGTCAAAATGGCGGTCATTCTCTCAACAGAACCAAGGATGGCTCTGTGGATCATGACTGGTCTTTCGTATCCATCGGACTTGTCGCTCTTGTAGTTCAAGTCAAATCTGTTTGGTAGCTGGAAGTCCAGCTGGATGGTGGCACACTGGTGCCATCTGTTCAAAGCATCGGAAATCATGATATCGATCTTTGGCCCGTAGAAGGCACCATCCCCATGGTTGATTTCCCAGGCCGTGCCGGACTTTTCCAAGGCACTTTGCAGCTTGGCCTCAGCACCGTTCCAGGTTTCCAAGTCACCAACGTACTTCTCAGGTCTTGTGGACAGCTCCATCTTGAATTCGAAGCCAAACACACCGTACACATAGGCCAGGAAGTCAAAGATACCAGCGATTTCAGACTCAATTTGGGACTCCATACAGAAAATGTGGGCATCATCCTGTTGGAATCTTCTAACTCTTGTCAACCCAGTCAGGGCACCGGAGAACTCGTTTCTGTGGATGACACCAAAGTCAGCCACTCTCCATGGCAATTCCCTGTAGGATCTGTCTCTCCACTTGAACATGACACAGTGGCCTGGACAGTTCATTGGCTTGAGCCCAAATGATTCCTTTTCAACCTCAAAGGTGAACATGTTTTCCTTGTAGTGATTCCAGTGGCCGGAAGTTTCCCATAGCTTGGAGTTGTACATGTTTGGTGTGATGACTTCTTGGTATCCTCTCTTGTTGTATTGCTCCCTGATCATCTTGGTCAATGTGTTGTAGATTCTGGTACCGTGTGGCAGCCAGAAGGCAGAGCCCGGAGACATTTCATTGAACATGAACAATTCCTGTTCCTTACCTATCTTTCTGTGGTCTCTTAGGGCAGCCTCTTCCAAGAACTTCAAGTGTTCCTTCATTAACTTCTTGTCTGGGAATGAAACACCATAGACTCTTTGCAAAGATTCATTGGCGGCATCACCCCACAAGTAACATGAGGAGTTCTTCAATAGCTTGAAGGCCTTGATCTTTCCTGTGTGTGGGATGTGAGGACCAACACACAAGTCAATCAACTTCCCACACTTGTAAACAGTGGTTGATTCGCCATCAGCAATCTTGGTTGAGATGAAGTGGGTCTTGTACTTGGAGTACTTGAACATTTCCAAAAGCTCCTCCTTGGTCATGACCAGTCTTTCAAACTTTTGCTTTTGCTTGATGACGTCTTGAGCAACCTTTTCCAATGCTGGGAAGTCGCTTTGAGAGACATTCAAACCCGGGTTTTCAGTTTCCCATGAGTCCTTGATGGCAAAGTCATAAAAGAACCCATCGTCAGTTGGTGGGCCGTGGGAAATGTGTGCACCAGTGTGGCATTCACAGGCCTCACCCAAAACATGCGCGGATGAATGCCAAAAGACTCTCTTCCCTTCATCGGAGGAAAAGTCAAAGAACTCCAACTTCAACACTTCGCCGTCCTTGGAGGCTTCAAATGGTCTTTCCAAGTCCCACAGCTCGCCGTTGACCTTGGAGATACACTGCTTCTCAGCAAAGGTTGAGTTGATGACTTCCTTGGCAATGTCAAAGGGAGATGTTTCCCAGGCCTTGGCATCAATCAGGTTCCCGTCCTTCAACTCGATCTTGATGGCGTGTCTTGGCTTGGCAGCGATTTCAGCATTGTATCTGTCAACGATTTCTTGGAACTTCTGGTCTCTCTTTGCAATGAACTCTGGTTCAGGAGACAGGTAAGTTTCATTGAACAAGCCACCAGATGACTTGGCCTTATCGCCTTTGCTTTTCTTGGCTTGCTTAGGTTGCTTTTGATCCTTCTTGATGTCTAAGGATTCTACTTTTTGTTGAACCTCTTCAACTTTGTTTTCAGCAGACATTTATGATCTAAGATTCCTCTATTATTATTCTTGGTTTCTTTTTGTTAGTTGTTCAAGAAGCCAGATATATAACAGTAATTGTAGCCAAAAGTCTAAAAGTTAACGATGACAAAATGACCAAACGACGAAGAATGATTGAAGGAAAATATCTATAGAAAAAAAAAGTGAAAAAAAGACAAGTAAAAAAAAATTTTTTTTCCTCGTTTTTTGTTTTTCTTTCGCTACTGACATCTTCTCCCACACAAAAGTTACCCATTCGGGAAGGTTGGAATTTTGGCAAAAATCAATGAGCAAGGCGGATATATAAGGATAACGATAAAAGTTGTAACATTCAGTTTTATTCATATTCAATTGGGATATATACCATGATGTATCAAACATCCTATAACTTGGCGCAGATGGCATCTGTGTACTCGCTGTTGGTTGACTTACCCTTTAGATCGCCGGTCTTGATGCCCTCGGCAATGGTGGCCAGGGCAGCCTTCTTGATCTTGTCGGAGTACTCAGCAAGGCCAACGTGTTCCAAAAGCATGCATCCAGCAAACAACATGGCACTTGGGTTGGCCAGGTCCTTACCAGCAATATCAGGGGCGGAGCCGTGGACGGCTTCAAAGATGGAAACATCAGTCCCAATGTTGGCAGATGGGGTCATACCAAGGGAACCAACAGCGAGCCCAGAGTTCAAGTCAGTGATGATGTCCCCGTACAGGTTTGGAGCAACAACAACGGCGTCGTGGTAGATCTTGGGGTCCTTGACTGATCTGTAGATGTAGCTTTCCAAAAGCTCGAATTCCACGTTGATATCCTTGTTGTAGTTGACCAAGCTTTCGCCAACTTCCTTGAACAAACCATCGGTCTTCGGTTGGACAGTGCTTTGGTGAACAACAACAACGTTTTTTCTGCCGGTCTTGACAGCTTGGTCAATGGCAAACTTGATGACTCTTTCACAGGCTTCCTTGGTGATAAGCTTGATGGAAACAACATTGTCGGCATTGACTTCATGCTCAACACCAAAGTACTCACCCTCTGTGTTTTCTCTGACAACAACAAAGTCAATGTCCTTGTAGAGGAAGTCGTACCCCTTGATGGATTGGGCAGGTCTCAAGTTGGCGTACAGGCCAAATGTTTGTCTCAAGGTCAAGTTCAAGGATCTGTGGCCCTTACCAATAGGAGTGGCTAGTGGACCCTTCAGGGCAACTCTGTTTTTCTTGATGTTAGCTACAGCCTCGTCTGGAATGGCAGTGTTGTTGTTCTTGATGACTGGACCAACATCACAGTCCTCCCACTTGACAGGAACACCAGCCTTGGCGAAAATCTTCTTGACAGAGGCAGTGATTTCAACACCAATACCGTCACCTTCAATCAATGAAACGGTGACTGGTTTGGTGAAGGTTGCTTGTGATCTCTTTAGTATGGTGTTTTTTATGGTTGATGATAGCATTTTTTTGGTTTGTTATTGAAAAAAAAAAAGTCTGTAATGCTTGTGACTTCTATGAGAACAGTTATAGTATGGGGGGTTTTTTTATTGAAGATTACTTTGAATTTATGGTAAGTTTGGTAAAAATGTATTGATTAAGTTGATTTAAAGAAAGCATTATGAGTAAAAAAATATATATAGAGTGAAAAAAAAAACAAAAACCAAGAAAAGAGAATGATTTTTTTTGTTAACATTTTTTTAGGATATTTTCTCTGTTTAGTTTTTTTTATTTGTTAATTGGTAAAATCATATTTCAAACAAAATGCGAAGATCGCAAAAGTACTTTTTTTTGGTGAAGAAGGTTGATTTTTTTTTTGTATTTTAGTCTGCACGTGATATTCTACTTACAACACGTGTTAAGCAACATACAACACGTGTTAAGCATCATACAACACGTGTTAAGCATCATACAACACGTGATAACCAACAAACAACACGTGTTAAGCAACATACAACACGTGACTTAAATTCCTAGACTAACTCATATTAAAACAAAAAGTCATTTTTCCACTTCAACGTAATACATTAATTAAAAAAGTAAATAAAGTTAATCAAGATATTATATATAAGAATGGAAAACATACACATACATAAAAATAAAGTCTATCTTTTTCATCATGGATGATACAAATAAAATATACTTCCTTCTTTTACCTTGAATCAAAGTTTGATATAAGAGGTTTTTTAAAAAATACCATATAAAACCCTAAATTTTTCGGTGTTTCAAAAACATTATACATTCAATATTTAAGGAGGCGCAGTGGCTTGATTGTTCTTTTTACTAAAATAAGTAAAAATCTTGTAGAAAAATAATGATATACGCTTGGCCCACTTAAACTTTCTAAACATGGAGTTGTACCAGAACTTCAAGGTACGTATAACAACATTGAAAACCAAAAACTTTAAAATGTAGAAGATTATGGCACTGGGCCATGTCCATCCAAAGTAGTGTTTGTAGTATGTTTTGATCTTGTCTGTGTTCAGGTAAGAGTCCAGGTTGTTGAAGAAGGTGGTGATGTGATGTAGATCATATGAGTCTTGCTTGGTGATTTTGTTATTTTCATTCATTAATAGGTTGGTGTATTAAGATATATTATTAACAACAATAAAACAAATATTATATATATGAATATTGAAATAATGTTTTCTTGTGTGGTTTAATATATAGTATTTGAATGGATTTGAGTACGTTTTTATTCTTTTATTATTTTTTTTTTTTTCAAAGGGAGAGATGACCTTTTCTTTCTTTTTTTGTTGGATAAGGGAAAAAATACACATTTAATGATAACAGAAATGAATATAGTTATTTTATATCCGATGGAGTGGTTTATTTTTTTTAAAAAAAATATATATATATTATAGAGTGCTTATTTCCGACAAGTACCAATACAATGTCTGTTTCTTGTATTTTTTGTATATTGTTTCAGAATGAAAGTAGAGTTATTTGTTTAGTATTGTGCTTTCAACTATGGACAATTATGCCTATATTTTGTATATAAAAAGTTTCATTGTTTTACACCACAAAACTGTTAGTAATATTACAACAAAAACATATAACATGTGTTTTTATTAGTTTCATTCTTTCTATCTAGAATGTTTTATTGAAAAATCAACAAATAAGCACTAATTATGAAACATAAGATCACCTAAAACATTCTTAAGAAAAATTCAATAATAATAAAAATAGCCATGTAGAATTAGTATGACGTATTGGTTACTTTTAAAAAATACAAAACAAAAAAAAAAATATATATAAAGAGATTCACATATCATAATAGATTTCCTAACAATTCTAGAATTTAGTATACTTAATTATAGCTTATTCCGATAAATCAGGATAAACTTTCAAAGTGTTTGATATCTTACTCTTTTATAATTATTCTATAATACAAATCGATAACTATATAATGTTGTTTATATTTGATTAATTATGTTTTATTTATTTTTCATAAATTCATGTAACTTAATATCCCCCTATTTTTGTATTTATTATATATTTATTTATTTTTATATTTTGAAACACACACACAGAGCTTGTATATATACATCTCATAATTGTCAATCACATTCGCTCTTAAGTAAACCATTCAATAACATCAACAAATCCAATCTTTTAAACAGTTTGTAAAATAATTTTGAAAAAAAACAAAAAAAAAAAACAAAAATCCCATTTTTCCTTCATATTTTATTTTTTTTTTTCCTTTCATTCTTTTTTTTTTTTTTTTCCAATCTGTTCCATCTTCTATAGACCTGTTAGACTCGTAGATTCTATCACCTTCTTTATAACTAGTCATTTGGAAGAAATAAATTAAAGATAACCAATATAAACAAAGACCTCCCCATTTCATCCTTTTGATATTCGAAACAAATAGCCATCTCTCAAGCACATACCCCCAAACCATGCCCACCCAACAACTGGATAACCAGAATGATAATGAAAAATTCTCCTTACCCATCAAACTCAATGACATTTCAAAATCTGTCACTGCTTACTCTCTAAATCCATCAACATTCACCCAAAAGCTTTATGTCATGTTGAAGGATGAAAACCTTAAAGATGTTATTTATTGGAACGAAAACACCAAAGATTCCTTCTTCATCATTCCAAATGAAAAGTTCATTCAGGTTCTTTCGGTCTTTTTCAAGCACTGTAACACATCATCCTTTGTGAGGCAATTGAACATGTATTCCTTCCACAAAATCTCAGGCGACACAAACAACATCTGGGAATTTAAGCATGCAGATTCGCTATTCCAGAAAGACAACATCGAATCGCTTTACAAGGTCAAGAGACGCTCAACAATCACAAAGGCATCCACGAATCCAAAAAAATCAACTTTAAGAAAAGTCACTTCGTGCGGCACAGTTCCACTAAAGAGAAAGTCTCTTGACAGCTTGGGAAACATGGAGCCTAAGCCCAAGCACAGAGTGTCAAGCCTACCGAATGTTTACCTACAAAATGATCCGAGCAAGGAAAAGCCAGCGAACATGTATGACCTACACCAGCTCATGTTGGATGAGCTCAATGCCATGAACTCCAGTCTCCAAAGCATTTGTGACCTCGTTGAATATTCGTATGACCAAATGAAGGTCAAATCCGAGGGGCTGACGCAAAACGAAAACGCCATGTACAGACAGGTTTTTGGGAAGCTGTTTCAGGACCTCAACAAGCAGCAGGCCAAGCTCAAGCAGCACTTTGATGCCCAGTTCGGCTCGTCCGGGTTCAGCCATCCTTTGCACTTCACCCCTATCACGCCCTTTGGAAGCTTCTCCAACAAGCCCCCCGCTCTCAAGCGAAACACAGCTCTTCCCGACCAGTTGCCCATCATGCCCTACCAGCAGGTGATCAATGTCCCTATGGCGCTGAAAACCCCCGTTTCCAGCTCGCAGGCCATGTACCCCATCCCCATGGAAAGCCAGGTCCCGCCCATTTATGGGTCAAGCATCCCCATGATGTACCCTGAAAAGATGTTCAGTGCGCAGCCACAGTTCAGAGACGTCAAGTACGGCATGAGCTCAGGAAACAAGTACATGCCCCAAGCTACATTTGGGCCTCCCATCGACCCCAGCACCAACATGATGCTCAAAATGGATACCAGAAACAATCTCCCCACCCTGAAGAATGTCACTCCAGTGAGCATTGACAAGGACAACAGCACCCTGCACGGAGAAGGTGTCAAGATGAACAAGACGATGTCTGGAGGAAGTCCAAAGTCTGCCTAGAGAAACAAGTGATATACAGCTGGTTTTGTTTTTTTTGTTTTGTTTTGCTCTTGTTTTTTACTTGTCCTTAGAATTACTTTTAATGAATTAATCATCCAAGCAAATTTTTTATTTTTTTTATTTTTTTTTTGGTCTTACTCTAGTTTGTTCCAATTTTTTTAATTTTTTTTTTTTTATTTTTTCAATTTTTTCAAAAAATACACACAGACATTTGAATAAAAAGATGATTCGCAGGCCAAGCAGATATAAACACACATAGACATGATAAAGGATCTAGAAACCGTTTTTGGAAGGGAAGGGACTGTAAAGCTGCAGAACGCAAAGGTTCTGATGGTTGGGGCAGGTGGCATTGGGTGTGAACTCCTGAAGAACCTTGTTCTCCTGGGGTACAGCGAGGTCCATGTTGTTGACATGGACACCATCGACCTGTCGAACCTAAACAGGCAGTTTCTGTTCCGGCTCAAGGACATCAAAAAGTTCAAGTCCGAGGTTGCCTGTGGAGCCGTTCGTGAGTTCGCGTTTGCCAACTCCAGCACAAGGCTGGTTGCGTACACGGAAAACATCATGAACTTCAAGGTCTTTGGCACTTCGTGGTTTGGGCAGTTTGATGTGATCATGAATGCGCTTGACAACCTGGAGGCAAGGCGGTACATCAACAAGATGTGCCAGTACGTCGAAAAGCCACTGTTCGAAACGGGCACGTCTGGGTTTGACGGCTTTGCAATGCCCATGCTGAGCAGAACTACAGAGTGCTTTGACTGCACAAGTAAGGAAACCCCAAAAACATACCCGGTGTGCACCATCAGATCAACACCCTCCCAGCCCGTCCACTGTGTTGTGTGGGCAAAGGACTTCCTGTTCCACGAGCTTCTGGGGGACACGCACGACGATGGCCAGGGGCAGGATTTCGGGACTGATGACCAGGAGGAGATCCAACGGATCCAGGGCCAGCAGAATGAGCTTCATGAGCTTGTGCTGATGGTTCAGGACCCCTCGTGCAGGCTAGATGAGGTTGCGGAGAAAACCTTTGGCAAGGTGTTTGTTGATGACATCCAAAAGCTGGTGGCCATCGACTCGTTGTGGAAGACCAGAACACCACCAAGGGCGCTGGATGTGGCAGGAGTTGACTTCAGGATTGTTGAGGTGGAAGCAAAAGACAAAAGCACGCAGTGGTCCTTGAGCCAAAGCATCAACCAGTTCCTAGTCTCATTGAAAAGGCTGGTCACCAGAAGGAGACTGAACAGCAATGCAGGCCTGGAGTTCGACAAGGACGACAACGATGCGCTTTTGTTTCTGGCCTCAGCGGCAAATATAAGGTCCGAGATTTTCTCCATCAGCACCAAGACCGTGTTTGACATCAAGCAGATTGCTGGAAACATCATTCCGGCCATAGCCACCACAAACGCAATCATCGCGAGCTTTTCCACGCTGAACTCCGTGAAGCTTGTGGCCCTTGGGGAGGACATCCAGGCCCTGAAGTCATCGTTCACGTCATGGGCCACAGGCACAAGCACCAGGAAGTACATGAACATGGTCCGTGTCAACAGGCCAAACCCCGAGTGCTCTGTGTGCTCCAAGACCAACAACATGGTCATGGATCTGGGCAGGGACACCACGCTCCGCGCGGCCATTGAGCTCCTCAGAAAAAAATTCAGCTCCTTCCCCACGGACATCTCAGTGGTCAACATGGCCAACTCATCGGTCATCTACGACTTCGACTTTGAGGACCTTGCCTCCACACCGCTGTTTGATATCCTCAGCCCAGCTCCAACCGCCGCAAGCTTCATCCTCATCCTTGACGAGGACACAGGCCCCACTCTTTGCAAGCCCATCCAAATCCTCCTCAACTGGACAAACAGCGCACACATCACAGTGAGCTCTTCTTCTCTCGAGACATACACGGCGCGCTCCCAGGACGAGCACACAGACACACTCAGCAGCGCAGATGTCAGCGAGGTCATGCTCCTCTCAGACGGCGAGCCCGCACACAAAAAACACAAGCTCAACGATGATCACTTTGAAATCCTGTCGGATTGAATGGAGAAAAAAATATATATAGCGCTTCCTTTTTAATTACACTTCACAATGATATATACTACTGGCTGTCCCTTGTTCCCACAGAGTCCTGGTCCAGCTCGGGTGAGGTGCTCTCAAAGTCAAAGTGGTTGCTGGCATCGTCGCCAAAGTCGCTTTCAGTCTTGTTCACAACCCTCAGCAGCTCCATGTTCTCGCGGGCGTTCATCGTTATCGACAGCGACTTGCTGTGGCGTCTTCCTTGCCCCACACTCTTCGCCTGCATCCTCTCCTTTGGTATCCCAAACACATTTGGAAGGATCTTGTACGAGAAGTTGACCAAAAACTCCAGCACCACTCTGCTCAGCTCATACTCCTTGGGGTGCATGTCATGCTCAGGGTGCGATATCATCGATGGCTGGAAAATCGCAGCCAAGTTCTTTGCTGTCATCAAGTTCTTGTCGCTGTGCTGCGAAAACAGAAACAACAAGTCCAACAAGTAAACCAATGCCTGCTTGTTGCAGTCGTCCAAGTCCTCCTTGATGAGATTTTCAAACCTCTTCAAACACACTCGGATCTCCCTGATGAGCTGTCTTTGCTGGCCCAACTCATCCTTTCTTCGCTTGTTCTCCTGAAGATTCTTGTTGAACTCCTCAATAGACAGCTGCTTCAAGTTCAGGTACTCAACCTTCATCTGCAGCTCCTCCTCCTTGCTGAAAAAAATCTTTGGCGCGCCCCCGGTGCTGCTGAGCAATGTCCTCATCAATACCTCGTTTTCCTTCAAAACAGACCTGAACTTGCTGTAGCATGCCAATGGAATCAACGGCTCAGAAAGGTTGTTCAAGTACCGTCTTAATACCCCAGACACATCGTGTACTGAAAACTGCCTGAACCCAGTGGGTAGCAAGTCGTCCTCAAACTTCCAGTCCTGGCCGTACTTCGGCGGAGTGGAGAATTTCTGCTCAAGAATCTTGATTTTCTTGGAGTTTCCTGCTATCCGGAATATCCCCGGCTCTTCCAACGCATTCTTTTTCAAGATCGAGCCGCACTTGGCTACGATCAAGGGGATCTTCCCGAAGTATATGTTGTTGCTTTGCAAAACAACCTCGGCCGATGCCAGACTCAACGAGCTCTTCAAGGATGTGTTGAAAACGGCCCTGGTGTCAAAGTTTATGTCGTTCACAGATGTTTCCTTCTTCTTCACTGGGGAGCCTTCTTGGGTTTTGGACATGAATGAGTTGGTTGAGTTTGCAGAGAATGACTTGAAGAATAGTGGTCGTTTTGGAGAGGTGGTTGTGTTTTCCTTTTCATTGGTGTTGCCAGAGGACATCTGCTTTATCTTCATAAAGTGTGACTTTGCCCCAGACACAGCTGGTGGATTTGAGTTGCTTATCGACATCTTTTAGTATATCCTTATTCAAGTCAATAGGTGAATATAAGAATGTGGATTGATATGTTACGGAATGAGCTGTTACTTGGTGTTACTCTCTTCGTTGATAAGTGCTGGTTTAGTTGATGATGCTTTTTTTAATCTTGAGTAGTGCTTATCAAATGTCATCTGAAAGACAGAAAGGCTCACTATATGAGTCACGTATGATGTACCTTTGATGTAAATGCCACAGAAACATTTCCACTTTGAAAACTTTGTTTCCTTTTTCATCTATTTTTATCCCTTCCAAAATAGAGACAAAAAAAAAAGGGAAGCGACAGAAGGAGTTGGTTTCTGTACAAAGTTTTAAACACTAACATTCCTCATGTTTACTAAAAGTCACATGACACGCTCACACATGCTTACATTTTTAAAAAAAAAGTTTTATAAATATTTTAATTAAAATAAATCCTTAAATCTTTCTTTAAGTATTCTTTAACATTTTGTCTTAAAACATTGTAAAATATAAATGTAAACATTAACAAATATAGACATATTGTAATAATTCAACATAAAAAAGAAGAAGAAGAAAAAAAAAAAAGAGACTCATCTCTGTATCAATTACGTCATATTGCTTCATAGAGTAATAAACTAATATTTATATAGCCTCTTATCATAGCTGCACGTAGTTGGCCGGGAAGTTACCCTCAACTCCATTCAATCTTCCAAGCCACCACCCTGTTGGATCTGTGGCTCTGTCCAGTATTTCGATTCGGTCTCCTTGTCTGATGGTCAGGTCACCTGGCTGCTGTGCCTGGTAGTCGTACAAAGCTGTGCAGTGCTCAGAGACACTGTACAAAGGTGGTGCTTGAGTGGATGACTCATAGCTTTGAGCAGATGACGGCTGGTATACATGCTTTTCATTTCCAAAGCCCTGTGTCACATTGGGGTCAGTTTCCTGATAGCTATATGCAGGTCCACTTCCATATGAAGTGTTGCCTGCTGTTGTGCTGCTGGTTGGTGACAATGAGCCACTTGCTGGACCATCTCCCTTGGCAAATCTTCTTCTGGTCATCTCCAACTTGGCCTTGCTGTATCCCAACTTGAAGTTACATATCGACAAGGAATCAGTCTGCTCCTCAATGTTTCCTCTCTTGTATTGGAAAGTTTCTAAGATATCACCTTCCAAGTCAAAGTAGGGGATCTTCATATCCTGGAACATGTTGTACAGTGTGTAGAAAATGTTTAGTTGCATGAAGTAGAAACTAACAAACATTGGCCTCAAAAATTCATTTTGCATTTCAAACAACATGGGCAATTGTTCCTTTAACAAGTCATTGTAGTAGTCAAACTCCTGTTGAGCCATTTCGACCTCTGCCTGTGCCTTGTATAGTTTCTCTTCATCCTTGGCCTTGACATCCAAGCCTGATGTTTTGACTTCGTACTTTTGCAAGGTGTTCATGTGCCTATCCAAATCCATTTTTTTGTGTTGTCTTTTGGTCAACATTTTTCTGATGTAGTTGATGATCTTCAACAACTCTTGGGCGGGTCTAACAACCTTCAGTTCAATCAAGTCCAAGTCAGGCTTCAAGGTTCTTTGTAGTTCACCTACTATTTCTCTGTACGCAATACATGCCTCAATTCCCTCAGGATTGTCCTCTGAAACTGTTGAGTTTGGATCTGACATTTTCCCTGAGATTGGTTTGAAAATTTCCTCAATACCCTTTGAAAAGCCAATTTGGTGGTTCAACATGTCGTTAACAGCTGATGAGTATTTCTTCGACATTTCATTCAGCTTCTTAGTTTCAGTTTCAATTTCCTTGAATCTTCTTTCAGAGTCCTCGTAAACAGCATCTTCTGTTTGGTAACCTTTGTTGATTTTGTATTTGAATTGTTGTGGTGCTCTGCTGATAGCCTTACCAAATCCTTTGAAAGACATTTTGATTTATTTGGTGTTTACTGCTATTTTTTATTACTCAAAATGGACTAAAAGAAATGATAATGTATGAATTAGTTAAATATTCTGTCTCTAAATAAAGAAAATTATTGATGTTATATCGTTAAAGTTTTAACAGAGAGTTGTATGCTTATAATTTGTTTCTCTATCGCTCCCTTTAATTTTCTTGATACTTGTTCTAAAGTTTTAAAATACACCGAAAATTTTTTTTTTTAATTTTTGTTACATGTTTTCTCAGTGGAAGATTTCAGCTTTCATGGGTTTTCTGGAAGGCTTCCCTAATGAATTCAGTGTGGTATCGTGACAAACGCGCTTAGCAAAAATAAAAATTTAATAATGAAAGTGATATGGTAGCGGTATTTTTCTCAACATCTCATATTTTAACGGAAATATCCTTTTCGTAAAAAAGGTAAAGTGGTTTACACATATGATAATCATACTCCTATAACTTATAAGAGAACATTACTATATGAATTAATTGAAAGTAAAAAAAATAGCAAAAAATAGCAACCTACAAACTATAAAAGTACATGACTTAGAGTCAAAAGGGCTTTTTATAATAGATCTTTTATACAGCAAATAATATCAATTATGAGTCAATACGATTATGATGATTATTCTGATGACAACGGATTAGATGAGATTTTTGATTTACAAACTGATATGGATCTTCAAATATACATGAATGAAGAAGAGCACCAGCAAATGGAGGTTGTATTTCCTCATCTCATCGCTGAACTTGACAACATGAACTTCAAAATCAACGTAAACGACAAAGATGGTGTTATATTGTCATTGAAAAAATACCTTCTTGTCAATGATTTCAACATCAAAGACACTGTAAATGAATCTATCAAAGCTCTTAAACTAAAAAAGAAAAAGGTAGTTGCAAAAACTATACCAGAAAGTATGTATTATTTGATCACGAATAATTATGATATTTGTAATTTCAATTACTAACAGATATTTTTCCACCAGGGTTGTTAATGTTCACACATTGCTTTTCTTTATTTAAAAGCCTCTTATATTCTTAGAACATGAATACAGAAAAGGTACTATTAAACTTGAAACGATTATGCCTTTAGCATCTTTTTGTACTTTTCAAAGGTTATTAAGTGGATGATTGACTTAGTATCGGACTAAACAAAAAAGAAGAATCAAGAAAATCTCAAAAAAAAAAAAACATCAAAAAAAAAATAACAAAATTAAGGAGTAATAATTCATACCTATTTTAACACGGACTTCACAACTTTAAAAGTTAACACCCACATAATACAACAAAAAAATATACACCATTAATAAACACAGACAATTATGAATAAGTTGAGCTTAGTTGAAAGACTAAAGCAAAGAAAGGAAAACGCAAATAATATTCAACAATCATCATCCCCAACAACACAAAAGCTAAGTCTTGCAGAAAGAATAAAACTCAAAAAACAGTCATCCACAGCTGAACAAAGCTCTTCTAATGAATCCGAAAATGCATCAAAAATATCTTACCAACAAAAGCTAGCATTAAAAAAACGTGAAAGAGAGGATAACACACAAGATAAAGCTGCATTATCTCACCACAATGATGCTTCTAACGCGGAACAAGAAAAAGGCAACTCTCAAGAACCACTAATTTCATGTATTAGTGTTACAGATTGGTTCTTGAAGCTGAAAGAGAACATGTTTAATCAATCAAAACTTGATCAAAATAGCTTGAAAAAAAGAAAACTCAATGAACGTGAACTAAGTAAATCTTCAACCAATGGAAAAATTGATGACAATTATTACGGAATTATTTATCCATTTACTAACATGCAAAAAACCGCTATTGACAACTTTAGCAAACTTTCACCGGATGGAATTATACTTGCAGCCCACAAACAAGCTGAATTAAACTCACAAGCCTTAAAAAACATGACACTGGGAGACAATAATGTTACAAAGGTCTCCCCAAGTAAGTCTTCCAATGATACACAAGCAATTAAGTACATAAAAGAAAGTTATGTCAAATCACCACATTTATCATTGTGTATATTGGGACACATTGATTCAGGAAAATCAACTTTAACTGGAAGATTGCTACTCGACACTCATGCAGTCACCAAGCAACAGGTAGCAGCACTACAGAAACAATCCAAAGAGCTAGGCAAACAATCCTTTTGGTTAGCTTGGCTTATGGATTCAGACAATGAAGAAAGAGAGAGGGGAATCACCAAGAAATTTGGATATGCTAGATTCCAATCTCCAAAGGGATACAACTACACATTACTAGATGCACCGGGCCATTCTGACTACATAAGCTCAACAATCATAGCCATTCAACAGTCCAATGTGTGTACCATTGTTGTTGATTGTTCTACTGGTGGATTTGAAAGCTCATTTGCTGGCCAGCTAAAGGAACATCTGTTATTGGCCAGCAAGTTTGTTGGCAATGTCACTGATTTGGTCTTTGCCATGAACAAAATGGATTCCGTTGATTGGGATGAAAAGCGTTACCTTGAAATAAAGGAAAAAATTCAACTACACATGATAGCTGATTTGGAATTTGAACAGGATGTTGTCAACAGCCTTCATTTCATCCCAGTATCTTCCATAAAGGGTGAAAATGTGGTGGAGCCGATTAATAAAGCCACCTCCTGGTACAAAGGCCCTTCATTTATAGAGATTTTAGATGAAAAAAATTCTGATCACTTGAATTTGGATTTTCCAGAAATCACTCCTGAATATGTGAACCAGGAAAATTCGTTAGCAATTGTATTGGACAATCAACAGCAAAATAAAAACAACAGCACCAAACAAAAGGGTAAAGATGCAAGTTTAACTGTTAAAGTCATCAGTGGCTATTTTAAAAAAGCTGATAAGGTTCAAATATATCCAAGATTGAGCTCTAAAAGTTATGAAATAGATGATATATGGACAGAAACCAAAGAGTCCACAAACAAAAACCTACATTTTGCTATTAAGAATCAATTTGTTACATTAAAAATCAAGAATTGCAACATTGATATGGTATCAGTAGGTGACATAATTTCTTTGTCAACAAATTCATCAAAGATACAATCTGGTGACAAATTCCAACTGAAAGTTGATACCTTTGACATGGACAGACCATTGCTTCCTGGAAGCCCTATAATTGTATACATGAATGATGTTGAAATTCCCTGCACAATATCCTCAGTGAAGGTGATAAAGGAAATCACCAATGGCGATGAGGTCATCAAAAAGAAAATGAAGCACCTTTCTGGCAATACAAAAAATGCCATCATAAACATTGAAATAAAAGAGTTCATGGACTCATTGAAGGCAAAGGATTTAGGGTTCTCAGGTGAAGAAGAAAAGCCAACAATCAAGCAAGAGGAGGAAAATAAAGAAGAGGAAAATCTACAAAAGCATATCATACCAATCTTCACAAGTAAGGAAAACAGCCAATTGTCCAAAGTAATGATCAGGAAAGATGGGAAAACTATTGCATTTGGAGAAATAAAAAAGAGAATTGAATGATATATATTCTGATTAGTTTATATAGTCCAGAAACAAAATAATTATACCAAGAATAATAGCCATGTAGGACACCATCACTGCACTAAAGTTCATTCTTCCTGACTTCGAGTTTAGTTGTCTGTTTGCCTGTTTCAACTCAATGTTCACCGAGTCTTGGTTTTCCATAATCATGTCTATGTTTTGTGATTGTTGCGACAATTGCAAATTTAGTTCATTTGTCAATGATGATATTTCAAATAGTCTGGTTGTGATTTCGTTCAGCTCCTTGAGCTGATGGTCCTTTTCATTCAGTATGTCACTGTTTTCAGCTTCCAGTTCTTGGATTTGTTCTTGAGTCAACTGTTGAACAACCTCTTCATACTCTATGGCCTCCCTGCGTCTTGATTCATCACTGTACCCTGATGTGTATGTCACATGATCAATGTTTTCCATTGCAGTATCCTCCAATCTGTTCCGTCCAGCTTTCAATAGCTTTTCATGTATCACGTTGAAGTCCAAATCATCACTCTTTTGATCCCTCACGAATCTTTCCTTCTGTAAATCCGCAAACTTCTCTGATATTTCAACAATCTTTAGATTTATAAAGGCCAAGCACCCATTTCTAAACTCAGACAGAAAGACTTGCTCCTCATAGGTCCCATTATCTCTTCTAATACCCTTCTCATTATTGTCATTGAGGAACTGGTACTTGGCTTTGTTGATGAATGTATCTAGCTTTAACTTGGATTTGTGTGCCTTGAGGTTATCTATTCTTTTTGTTTCGTAAAGATGCAAGAAGTTGTATTTATTGGTGTAGTCCTTCAATTGGATTTTAACATCATCGTTGAATTGCCTTATTTCCCCTTCACTCATCAAATCCTTGTCCTCAGATAAGTACAAAGGACGAATTTCATAAATCAAATGGTTCAACTCTTCTAAATGCAATTTCAGGGTATTGCATTCATCTTGGAAAGTGTCATTAAGTACCTGCCTTTTATGTTTATTAGGTGTTGGATGTTTTTCTATATCTTTAACTCTATGACACAAGTCATTAAATAATGCAGTCAAGTCAGACATGATGTATATGGTCTCTTGAATGGTATGTGTTATATTTTGATATTATCTGTATTCATTTCTATATTTATGTTTTTTTCCCCGTAGAAACAAAACATTTAGGACGAGGGAGCTTTTTGAACAATCCATAAATTACTCGTTGATTAGTACATTTTTTTTCTTTTATCTTTTCAAAATTATATACCAAGTTAACCAAAGCAAATAATCAAACTACACTACCTATAATGAGCCCACAAATGTCAAAAACTAAACTAACAATGATGGTTGATTTTCTGGCACTAAAGAAAACAGCAGAAGTCAATGAAACTGACGACATTAAATATCTTCAACAAATAGTCAAATGTGTGTTGGCAGACGACAACAATACTTTTAGATACAACTATCAAAGTGCATACAATAAAGTCTACAACATGTGCTTGATTGGATTGTCCGAGAACGTTTGTGCCAATGTTTCTAATATTTTGGAAGAGTACTTTCAAGCATCTAAACCTTCTTTGAACTCCTTAAAGGATTTTTACATGATTTGCACATCAATAACAGAGAAGTTTGATAGACTAAATGGTTTGTTTTTAGCTCTTGATGAATCTAAATCAGATTCAGTTGTTAAGATCAAGGATCATGGCGTGTCGTTTCTTAAGCTATTTGTGAGCAATGCTTTCACCAAGGATACACTATATAGTATATTTTTCAATGAGCTAAGGCAAATGCGTTTGAAAAATAAACATGATGAATGTCTCTCAACAGAAATTGAACATTTCATTTTCTTTTTGGAAAATATGGGGCTCTTGCTAGAGACACCAAATTTGATATACAACCAACTCATTAAGAACTTTGAAACATTGTTTGCCGAAGAATCTTCTAATATTGAAAGAAATTGCGGCTTAGTAGAATATTATTCCAACGTATTCAAACTGTATCAACATGAGTGCATCTTTTTAGAAGGCACTTTAAAATTAAAGGATAATGTCATGGAATCAATTTTGGAAAAGTTTGCTGACATTTTCATTGTCAAAAATAGTAGCTTGATGGTTTCAGAAGCAATTTTTGTATCAATGACCGATGAACTACTGAATGCGAAAATCAATAATAAGTACTTGATTGACTACATTTACGTTGATCAAAACATTTCTTTGATTGACAATATGTTCAAAATGTTTTTGAATCAATCTTTACTTTCACAGCTATTCCAAATTGACACTAAAGATATAGCCAATAAAAGACAATACATAGAAGTTGTGTCTAAGCTAACGACAGTTCTGTTACAACTATACAGGGAAGCTTTATATTTTGTTGAAAACAAACTGAAATCCACGGATAATTATGCCAATCGCTGTTTGAAGGTTGTTTTGAGGGATGTCTGCAGTGACTTGGTCAACACGGATAACATAACTAGCCTGAATGTTGAACAAAATCAATGGTTTATGATTATCGTTAAGTATATGGACATATTTGTAAACTCCAATCGTGAAGCTTTGATAAAGAACATATCAATTGAGAAATTGATAACTTGTGTCCAGTTACTTGATGGTCTCTCGGAAAACAGATACGAAACATTTGTGGAAGTTTATGACACGCTGTTGAATAAAAGACTCATGAGCAGCCAGGGAACCAACGTAGAATCGGAGCAGACAATAATTCAGATCATGGATACTCATATGAACACTCAATATGGTAGAAATAAAGAGGACATAACAAGAATGGGATTGAAGATCAAAGACTTCCTAAACTCTAAAAAGACAAATGACAAGTATTCTGATTCAGCCATTGATACCTACGCTGATGTGAAAATCTTAAACGAGTTTTTCTGGACAGCCCTGGTGGACAATGAAAATCACAAACTGTCAAACATTGTGGTTCCTGATCCTCTAAAAGATTGTATAACCAAATTTGAAACCTTTTACAGCAAATTGTACAATACAAGAAATATCAAGTGGCTATACCAATATTGGCTGATAGAATTTGATCACTTTATTGAAAAGAAAGCTTATACTTTGTCAATGCCATTTGTCTCAACTATAATTTTCTATCACTTAATAAATAACGACTGTGTTTCTGTGAAGATGTTGAAACAAATGACAAATATACCGACTAAACAGATTGTTCAAAACTTGATAACATTCTCTATCAAATACAATCTGATTACTCATTTGGATAGCAACAAAACATTAAGCTCAGAAAAGAAAGCTATCAATGAGGGTGACTATTTTACAATAAATAAAGAGTTTACTAATGATAAAGACTTCATTAAGGTTAATGTTATATCTATAACAAAAAAAGAGGGAGTCAAATAATAACAAAAATAATTCTATAATCGGTTTATATATCAAGAGAATTTGTATGGTTTCATAGTTCCTTTAGAATCATGACCACACTCTGGACAATCCATTTTGTTCATCTTTAATCGCTCCATGAAACAACTTTTACAAAAAACATGTTGACAAATTAGTTGAATAAATTTTTTAGAAAGATCAGAATCAAAAGAAAGTTTACAAACTCCACAAAGATCTGACTTTTTAAGAACAACTTCAACTTTTTTTTCCTCAACTTTATTTTCTTGACTGTTTTTCCAATGTTTCTTTGTCAACTTATTTTCATTTATATAATCATCTCTTGAATGTATGAACTTACAGGTATCTCCATAGCCACAGTACCCCTTTAATTTGTATTCTTTGCAAAGAAGTGGTTCGTAATCCATGTATATTTTCTTATTATCAACTACATCACTACTGTTTGGCTGTTTTATATTAACATTCTTTGATGGCTTACTGAGCGAAAGATCAAGTTTCTTTTTAATTTTATTATCTGTCTTTACTTTATCATCTGTTATGTCTACAAGTTTAAGCTTACTTACTTTCTTTTTCTGGAACATACTATATTTCTTAGAGTTAGTTTTTTTTTGATGGTTAAGTTATTGATTGGTTGTGATGAGACAAATATCTCCAACTGGACTCTTAACTTTTTTTTTTTGAATTTTGATAAGAGATCTGAAGTTGTAAAGCGCTACCGAGTCAAATAATCTCAACAAGAAAAAAAAAAAAAGGCAAAACAAAAACAATCACACCTAAGATAATGTTATTAACGCCACACTAAGCATTGTGAATCATATCCACCATCTAAGAGATTTGACTTTATTAATCATATATACAAAAGTACTTAAAAAAAACACAGTAATATTTAACCATCGAACTAAGATATGAGTAATAAAGAGAAAATACATTCAAGACACAGTTCGTCTGATACAAATATAAAGATAACCATATCTCCCCCTTCAAAAAACTCCGCAGATCCTTCTACAACAGAAACAACAGATAACAAAGAAGTTGATGCATCACAAGATGAAATAATAAGTAAAAACACAAATGCTGATGTTATTTCCAAAAAGCAGCAGGACGACTATACGATTACAAAGACTGACAATGGTTCATCAACCCTAGATGATATTAACAGCGGATCAAGCTTCAACACAAATCCTTCCTCACCAAGTAGCACAAATACTGTGAAAAGAGCGGTTTTGATTAGCCCAGGAACTATAAAACTGGATGAGAGATTAGGATTCAATCATAGAAACAAAAAAATTAAGGACAAGCCGTTGCGTGGGGTTCTCAAGAACAAGGCTGGTTATTCAGGCAATGCTCTAGAGCAAGATGAAGAAATAATTGTATCCTCTCCATTGTTGGTATCCACTCCAAAGTCCGTTTCAAAAACTCTTATACGATTGTATCCATATTTGATCGTGTGTGATAGAATTCTTTCTTTGGTGACCTGGACAAGCGATGATATATGGGCATCCATATTCATGGTTCTGACATACATATCAATATGTTTATACTACAAACTGGTAGTCACATATCTAGGCCATTTGCTTTGTGTTCTATTACTGTTCATTTATTCTCAGCTTGATAAGTATGTGGGTGAACAGATGGAGGCGTACCCTACACTAGATGATATTGTTTACACGGTGTCTTCTGTATCATCGAAGTTTGATTTATTGTTTTCTCCTGTGACTGTTTTGAACAATGATGAACTTAGACGTCTTTTTATCACCACTCTCTTTTTATCACCATTTTATATTGTCATCACTGTGTTTTTCTTGCCTAAAGAAAAGCTAGTGTTGACTCTCGGGGTTATTGCGTTGAGCTATCATTCAAGATATAGTAAACTGGCAAGACATATCCTATGGAGATTTAAACTAGTTAGGTTGATTTGCGTGTATATCACTGGTCTTGATATTGATGGCATAAATGGAATTAAGAAAGCTTCATCATATGCAAAGTCATCCTCTTTATTTGCAACTGTTCATAAAAAATTACTCAAGTCTAAAAAAAATGGTATTGATGGTGAAGAAGACCTATCCGATATGTTAAAGAACAACAAGCCTATAAGATACACCTATGTTTTGTATGAAAACCAAAGAAGATGGTTGGGTAAAGGGTGGACTAATAGTTTATTTGCTTATGAACGAGCTCCATGGACTGATGAATTTTTCAATGAAGCTCCTGATACGGAACACTTCAAGTTACCATTGACAGCAGCTGAAGGTAGCTCTGAAGGTGGTACCAGCTCTCCTCTTAATGCTACGATGGGCTGGAGATGGGTTGATAAGAGCTGGAGATTAGACTTGAGTAACGACAACACCATTGATTTGCCAAAAACCATAAAGCCAACCATTGCCAACCCAAAGCCTGATGAAGGCTGGGTATACTATGATAACACCTGGAAAAAACCATCTGTTGAAGATACGTACAGTAAGTACACCAGAAGAAGAAGATGGGTTAGAACAGCTGAGCTGATAAGATTGATTCCAGAGCCAGCTGTGATCAACTCCATAAAGACTAAAACCAGTGATGCTGCTACACCAAATGTTGCCAATGTAACTGTCCAAGTGGAATCCAAATATAACAACGACCAAACAGGATCTTTGCACAACAATTCTGAGTTGGTTGGCTCCAAAGATGAAGTTGTTCATTCGGGTTACAGAGGACTTGACAAAGGAACTTCAAGTGACCAAGGAAGCTTAGTTAATAGAAAAGTCTCATTTTCTGGAACAACAGATGTCAGAACATTTGACGAGCATGGAAATTATAGATCTCAAAAGAGAAACTCAGTGATAAGCAACAATTCAAGAGGATCAGAACAAAGTAGCGACAGGTTGAGTATTTTTGACGACGTTGAAACAACCAACCAAGCTATCCAGGATGACAGTTCAGATTCTTCTGTTCAAGGCACAATACTTAATGATGCTTACAATAGCCAGAGGCTTTGAGAAGTTATATAATTTTATCATATTACAGCTTATTGACAAAAGTTCTAAATAAAAATTATGTTCTTTTCATATATTTTTTCCAAAATGAAAAAAAGAAAAAAAACATAAAAAAAGAGTGAAAAATGCGTTGACCACAGCTGAGTTATGGTAGTGTTAGATAAGTTTCATCTTTAGTTTCAGTGTTAGCGATTAAATGACATTTGTGCAGCAATTGGCTAGTTGCACTTCTTTCAAAAATTCTGCTTAAATTATGGTAATTTTATTAGTATTTGATGCACTGATCATTGGGTTGGCCAACAATATATCAAACACGAATTAATCCTGAAATAACTTTACTTTTGAAACACTCTTTGATTGTTCTACTGCCATATTCTTATTACTATACTAAGTCCCAATCATCTTTGTAAAAATTGTCACTATCAAACTTGCCTAAAAACCCACTGCCATTTTTCAACTGTAATCTGATTATTTTTTTGTAGTTCGTAAGTAGGTTAAATTCTGTATATATAATAGGCTAAAATATTTTTTGCATTATGATCCTATTTTATTACTTTATTTGATTTCCTTGATGTTCTTGTCAGCTAAGATGTCCTTGACTTGCTTGGCTCTGTTGGCGGAGTCAACAATAGCAGTGTATTTGTGCTTGGAAGATCTTAATTTGAACTTGGTTTGCTTGAAGGTCTTACCTCTGGCGTTGATCTTCTTGTTGGTCTTGATGGTGATCAAAGCGTTGGCAGCGTGTTCCTTCTTGACTAATTCTAAGAATTCCTTTAATTCAATTTTTTGAGCCATTATTATTAAGTATGTACGATGGTATATAAGGTATCTTCTTGTTTATTTTCAAATCCTTCAAGTTTGATGATAATCTATCATGCGTTTGAAACCTCCCAAAAATTTCTAATTGAAAAAATTACTTGCCTAGAAAATTTCTATACTATTTTGTTTTTTTCTTCACTGTTTTAGTTTTCTTAGCGGAAGCTATACAGCCTGAACAGCGACTAGCAAATTACTCACAAATACACAGCAAAATTTTGTTTCGCGCTAGGAAATAAACAGAAAAAGAAGTAGATAATTTTTTTCAGAAAAAACATGTACTTATTTCCTAAATAGGAAATAAATTATTGAGATAATAACGCAAAATTATACCTACTTTATTATCAAACAATTTAGAAGTCACTTCAACTAAGACAAAGAGAACAATATTTAAAATTACAATGACTTAACACCAAGCCAGGTAGTCAAAGTTGCGACGTTTTCTATATGCAATAGATTGTAGCGTTGTGCATATAAAGTCAGTAAATTTGATAAATATTCAAAATTATAATATTGATTTTTTTTTTTGTAAAAAAAAATATGTAGCAAAAAAATTACGAACCTGAATCTAGACTCCGACACAAAGGCACACGTGAAAAGTTATCAAAACGTGAAAGCCATCGCATTTTTATTATGTTTCGTTTTCAATCGTTATATTCTGTTCAAGGGCCATCTTATGAAGATCACAACATTTGTAGTTAATTTATCTTTACATAAATTACTTAATATCTACTATATGCAAAAAAAAAAACAGCACTAAAAAAAGTTTATTCTATATCCTCCATCTCAACATCTTCATCAAAGTAATCATCAGGGTTATTGCTTTTATAGTTACCCCTTTCTTGCATTTGCTGAATCTTTTGCTTTCTCAACTTATTTTCTCTTTCAAGCTCTTCAGCAGTCTTGATTTGATTGTTGTTAACTAATTGTTCATCTGCATTAGTGTTTGACCCCAAAATGGTTGTTGTACCCAAGGATCCTTGTTGAGTCGCATTTCCGCTTGATGATGGAGGTTCATTGGTGATTGCACCCAATTTCTGTATTCTTTCATTCTGCTGCAGCTTTTTATACTCAGATCTCAAGGTGTACTTTAAAGCATATGGCCCTTTTTTGATCAATAAGGCCACATGATCCAAACACTCTTTCAAATAAACCTCTGGTTGTTTCGTTCTTTCCTTCAGTCCCTTTAGTGACCAATAGTTGTATTCATCAAATAACTTGAATAGCAAGTTCAACAGCTCCTTCTTCGGCATTCTGATATTTCTTGTTGGTTCTTTTTTGTCTTTTGATTTGTTATCTTTGGAAACCTTCAAGAAATTGGAGTTATCACCAAGTAAAGATAAACCTGCTGCTCTACCAAGTGTTTTCCCAACACCTTCATCCAGAACGGTGATCGATCTTTTATGCTGGAATTTGATCATTTGCTTTCTTTGCTCAATAATTTTGTTGTAATTTGGATCCTTTATTGACGGAACCACCTGACATTCATGCGCCACTGTTCCCACAATAGCTGTCTTTTTAGGAATGGTTTTAACATATGGGATATATCTATCTCTTCCGTCTTTTTCAATAAATATTCTTTGCTTAAACTGTTTCTTTCTGTTTTTTTTGTATTGCTGCTGAAGTTTTTTCTTTCTCTTTTCGAATTCTTCTTGCTTTTCTTTCTTTAAAATATAAAGTTGCTTTTGTAGCTCTGGATTTTGTTCCAACTGTTGTGCTCTTTGCTCATATTTCTTTAAATTTTGTTCTGTAAAAATGTATTCATTTTCTACATACTTTTGGGTCAAGTCTATTTCATATGAATGGGGCATATCTTCTAGGCCTTCAACGTCCTCATTCAAAATCATTTGAATTTTCTGTGTTTTTTTGTTTATTCTGATCTTACCTAAATCTTGACCTTTTAAATGACTTTCATCTCTCCATTTTTGAGCCAAAAACAATGGCAGTCTAACAAGCCACACCTTCTTTTCAAGATTCGTCATGTCGAGATCCAAAGATTCTTCGTATATTTTGTCTTCATTGTTTTCAATATCATTACCATCAATGATGTCGTCTTCATCTTTTAGAATTTGCTCATCAATGTTGTCTTCTTCATAATCGTCATTTCTTGGCTTTTTAAATTCACTCATGGCAATTAAATATTATGTTAATTAAAGCTGTTTCTCGTTTGGTTTTGGACTTTTAGTTGGGTAACACTATTATTTGATTAATGTTTGAATTTTGACGGATAGAAACTTGAAAAAATTAAAGATGGAAAAAAAAAGAAAAAAATACACACACCCTTGTTTATTACAGAAAAATGAGAACGTGTAGCGCTTTACTTCAGGAAATAAAAAAAATAACGAAAATTGAAATATTCATCAATTATGAAATATAAAAAAATACAAATAGACCGTAAATACACCAACTTATTTCAACATGGAGAGTACTAACATAAATGCTGTTATGCAGCAACGGATTGCATTAAGAAAGAAACAGAATGAAGCGAGATTACAAAAAGAACGACAATTGGCTGCAACAAAGGCACAAGAAGATGCCTATAAAGAGTACACATTAACAGCCGATGAGCAGAAGCAACTCGATGAGGACATGGCACATGAAATGGAATTGATGGAGTCGGAAACTAACTGGAAATTGACCAATGAAGATTTGTTAGCAGATAAAAAAACTCTTACGCGAAAAATAATAACGTTTTTGCACAAAATATTACTACTGGACTTATCTGACATGATCATTGAAAAGATGACCAAGGAAGCTGAAAAAAATACATCAAGCGAAGGTGTGGTTGATCATGTGGAGATATACGAAAGAAGCACCTTGCTACTGAACGAGATAAGAGTTGACATGATGAGCCTTATGCTGAAGTTGCATGAAAACACCTTGGAATCCGGATTGCTGGTGTCACTGGCAACTGTGCTCATTGAGCTTCAAAGCTTTGATAGACAAAAAACATTGCAAGCTTACCTGGACCTCAGTATAGGGAAGGTTGTGTGGCCCATTGGTGTACAGAACATTGGTATTCACTTCAAAACAACTGGTAAGGAAGATCCTAATGATAGAGCTAACTTTCTGAAAGAAGGCAACTGGATCATAGCACTGAAACGGATTATTAACTTGGTGTTTTAGTGGAGAAGTAATCTTTGATGAATCAAAGTAGCGATTTTTTTTTTCTTAAAAAAATAACTGTTTAAATCTTTTAACCCCCCCCTTTTTTCCGGTACATTCGGATGATATAACGATATTTCCTGAAAACAAACCTTGAAAATAAAAGAAATTTTTTGGGATTAGTTGTTTTCAATTATATTGTAGAAATAATTCTGACGGCACCAGTGTACAGAGGACTTTGTGATTACATTTTTTCCAAAGCAAAAAAAGAAAAAGTAATACAGCTGAAATGTCTAACTTTATCAAGTCCCTTGTGGAGTCTCAAGCCGAGGAATCAGCAGAGAATTATGCCATGGACAAGTTCAATGCATTCGCAAACAAAAAGTATCAATGCAAAGATCCATTTAGAAATCTCGAAACTAACAAGCGATTGTCGCTCCCTGATGAACTACATCCTAGCAAAGCCGACCGGAAGTTTTGGAAGCAGTGCCAAAACAAGGCGTGGCGGGATGATCAGTGTTTTTTGTCCATCTGTGGATTTTACATGTCTGCTGGATGTCTTTCCATAGGTGCGTGTCCATTGGTTGTACTGATACCAATTATTGGGCCTGTGTACATGTACTATATCCATTCCAAGTTGATTAAGAAATGTCAACGAGATCAACCAGGTTTGCTATCGGAAGAAAAAATAGCTAAAATGTACGCAAATATAGCATTTGATCTGATGATTGCGCTGCCTCCCATTTTGGGTACTTTTTTTACATGGATGAATGGATGCTCAACAAGAAACTGTTCAATGATATACAATGCTCTGTGTAAGAGACTGCAAGAAAACATGAAAAATGAACAACATAATCTGGAAGTAGAATCTGTGCAAATGCCTAAGATCAATGGATACACAAGAACGAAGAAATAGTTTTATTTATGTTAATAGTTAACTATTGTGATAAAATGTGATATGCCTTATATATATTTTTCAAAAACAATTCAGACAGTACATATAAAGAAGGGTTCTTTTTTTAATAAGTGAAAGCATTTATTATTGATTAAATGCTGGGGGTGGAGTTTCCCTTGTGCAAAAAAAAATGAAGGAATTAATTTTCACTTTTTTTTTTTTGTAAATCACACACTGACAAAAACCAGTATCTAAACCATCGCTATTGACAAAAAATAAATAGATATATGAATGAACAATATTACAACAGATCTTGGCTTGATGGATGCTTTGATTTCATGCACTTCGGCCATGCAAATGCTATCTTACAATCACGTATGACCGCCAATGACGTTAACTTCTCAATGTTTTCATATACCCCTCAAAACAGGGAAGCTTCCTGTACGAAGCTTGATGAGTATACGTTTTTTGATGCAGAAACGTTGAAAGAACACGCTGAGTTTGTTGCACATGGTATGCCAAAGAATGGAATATGGGTTGGGTTGCACTCTGATGAGGAGATCGCCAAAAATAAAGGTTCGTTGCCAGTAATGAATTTAATAGAACGCTGCTACCACGTCTCAAACATCAGATGGGTAACTTCACACGGTGTTGTTAAGAATGTGCCATATGTGACCGAACTCGACCACGGTGTGAATGATGCTCTTTGTGAGTTTGTTCTACATGGTGATGATTTAGTTTGTGATGCTGATGGAAAGGATTGCTATGACAATGTCAGAAAGGAAAACAGATTTTTGATAGTCAAAAGAACTGAGGGAGTGTCAACAACAGAAATCATTCAAAGAATACTCATGCAGAACTACAATGATAGAAACAACTTAAGTGATTATAACAAATTTCTACAAGATAGTGATGAGTTGAAGTTACTAGAGAAGCTTTGTTTAGATGAAAATGCCGAAGAGGTGTTCTGTAGCGTGTTCGATGGATCCTTTGATAATGTAGTTATTAAGGGGACGTGTTGTGACAAAAAAGATGAAGATATAATATACTACAACAATCTCAATAGGTCATTTGATATGATGAATGCAGGTGATGTAGAGGTGCTTGCTAAGATTAAAGAGAAATATGGTAAGAGAATAATAGTGGCTTTGAACATAGCAGATGTCATCTGTGTGAATAATGTTAGAGAGAGGCTATTTTCATTGGTGTCATGCTCACTCGTTGATGGTGTGATCATAAACCCAAGTCTAACCATAAATCACAACTTTGTAGAAATCACTAATGATGATGAACTTCAAAATAGAGTGTTTGACTACTTGACACCGGAAATAATAAAAGAAAGGATTATCAATAGCAAAGAAATCTACGAGGCTAGAAACAGGAAAAAGTTAGACATATAGAGTTATGATATTCGATGATGAGTGGTATCTTTATATGGTTAATTCTTGCTTGATTGACAATATAGCTCTAAGCCGACGGTATAAACACACGTGACTAGAAGTATAAAAAGCAGATGATTATACACTGCGTCATGCATATAATTAATAGAAAAGCCTGTCTAGTATATATCCAAGTGTAGATAATCAGTGCTCTTCAACTATTAGTCCGTTGCATGACTTTATCTAAGAAACCTTACATGGCATGATTTTTTTTTAAAATAATTTGATTATTGTGGAATTACCAAACTGATTTTAACCGGATATGCATTATAACGATTTAATATTATTGAAAAAAAAAGAAAATTTTTTTTTTTTTTTTTTTCTTTAAGGAAATTATATGCCTTCATTTTCAATTTTATTTATTTATTCTGAAATATATAGATTTCCTTGAATAATCGGCTATTTTCCTTAGAATTTATATCAGGTTATTTACATATGATTACAGCTTAAACAGATCAATACTTTCAAATAAGTATCAATATCGTCACCAAGAATCTTATATTAAAGGAGAAATATCATATTTTCTTTTTTTTTTAAATAAAAATCACAGAGATATGGATCCATCAAAAGCTTTGAAATACTCCATGGACGGAACACTTTCTCCAGCAGAAAAAATCCCTCAGTCAAACAATGTAATTTTAGAAAGAATAGTTATTCAGGACATAAACGATGAGAACGATGTTGTAAACAGCTCATACATCAAGAAAGAGCAGATTGCTGATCTGGAAGAAGTTCCTCATGGAATTGTCAGACAAGCAAAGGACAAGAAGGACTACGCATTTCCAACACATAGATTAAAAAAGAAGTTGGAAAGCTCTAACAAGATCCCGGTGGTCATTGTTGCCTGTGGGTCATTTTCGCCAATCACATACTTGCACTTGAGAATGTTTGAAATGGCCATGGACTCAATCAATGAGCAGACCAGATATGAGGTTGTGGGAGGGTACTTTTCTCCTGTCTCTGACTACTACAAGAAAAATGGGTTAGCTAAGTCCACCCACAGAGTGAGAATGTGTGAGTTGGCGTGTGAAAGAACATCTAACTGGCTCATGGTTGATGCATGGGAATCCCTGCAGTCTGAGTACACAAGAACATCCAAGGTTCTTGATCACTTCAATGATGAAATCAACATCAAAAGGGGAGGTATACAAACAGTGACCGGTGAAAAGGTTGGCGTGAAGGTCATGCTTCTGGCAGGTGGTGATTTGATCGAGTCCATGGGAGAACCAAATGTCTGGAAGGATGAAGATCTTCACCATATCTTGGGAAACTACGGTTGCTTGATCGTTGAGAGAACAGGAAGTGATGTGAGATCCTTCTTGCTGAGTCACGATATCATGTATGAGCATCGAAAAAACATATTGGTTATTAAACAATTGATCTACAACGATATATCTTCAACGAAAATAAGGCTGTTTATTAGAAGAGGCATGAGTGTTCAGTACTTGTTACCAAACAGTGTTATAAGATATATCCAAGAACACGGTTTGTATAGGGATTCTGAACCTGTTAAACAGGTTATGGATAATAGAGAATGAATAAAAAAAAATTAATGATTTAATGAACAAGAATGTATATGCAAGCAGATAAGAACAGTTTTTATTTCAATATATAAAACAGTATCTATTTTGATTAAAACCTATGGAAATATAATGGGAAACGTATCACTTTTTTCATCCGTTCGATAGAAAACACGTGATAAATTACGATATTTTTATTTTCATTTTTTAATGAAATTGTCATTTTCAATCTTTATACATCAAATACTTCATAGAATTGATTTACAAAAAAAAAGAGCAAAAAATAATGATTATTTTCCAAAAGCAATGAAACTTTTGCCATACTAAACGAAACTTAGCTATTCAATAACTTGTAGTCTATTAGCGAACATGTTTGAAAATAATAGAATATCTTGGAGAGATGGTATTATAGTTTGTGCATCATTGGTAACAACAGTTTATGCATACAAAAAATATAAGGATGACAAATCAAAGAGTGATACTCCGAAGAGAATAGACAACATCACCGAATTGATAGGAAACACACCATTGGTCAGAGTTAACTCTCTGTCTGACTACACAGGATGTAATGTATATGCCAAGTTGGAACTTCAGAATCCAGGGGGAAGTGCCAAAGATAGAGTGGCTTTAAAGATTATACAAGATGCTATTGAAAAAGGGCTGGTAGTTCCACACAAGAAACACAAGGATTTGGTGTTTGAAGGGACATCAGGATCTACAGGAATCAGCATAGCATTAATCTGTAATGCACTTGGTCTCCAAAGTTTTATTACTCTACCAGATGATACATCTTTGGAAAAGTTGAAGTTGTTAGAGAGTTACGGCGCAATGATAAAAAAAGTGAAGCCAGCATCCATAGTTGATCCTGAGCAGTATGTCAACAGTTGCATTGCTAGTTGCAATGCCATCAATGAAAATCCAAATGATGACCGGAAGGGGATCTTTGTGGATCAATTTGAAAATGAGTTGAATTGGAAAGTACACTATGAAACAACAGGCCCTGAAATATTCAAGCAAATGGATGGACATATAGACTGTTTTATTTCTGGAATAGGAACGGGAGGAACCATTGGCGGTGTTGCTAGATACTTGAAACAGGACAGGAAGCTGTATAATATGGATGTTTGTGTGGCAGATCCACAAGGATCAGGATTTTACAATAGAATCAGATTTGGGGTAATGTATGATCACTGTGAAAAGGAAGGGTCCAGAAGAAGACATCAAGTTGACACATTGGTCGAAGGAGTTGGGTTGAACAGAATAACAAAGAACTTCGGAGTCAATGAGAAGTACATTGATTATGCATATAGAATCCAAGATGCAAATGCTCTGCAAATGGCAAGATGGTTGAGTAACAATGATGGATTGTTCTTAGGATCTTCAAGTTGTATCAATGCATGTACTGTATTAGAATATGTTCGAGAGTTTGGATTAGAAAACAGCAGTAAAAACATAGTGTTCATAGCATGTGATAGTGGAAGTAGACATTTGAGTAAGTTCTGGAAAGAAGCTTTAGATATCAAACAGGATGATTTAGTTCGGAGTTTAGACATGATATAACTTATGTAGATATGATTTGATAATTATATTTCCCAAAACAGCAATCGTCAACCACATGGCCGTCTCCTCTTTTATTTATTACAGGAGTAACGTTTTTAGAAAGAAAAAAGATCACATGGTTTGGTCAGTTTTTACAAGAATTTTTTTTCTCTAAAGAAAATTGATGTTTCATAAATATGAAACATCGTACACAATACACATGATATCATCTCCAGTATAGATCATGCTTGTCAGAAAGGCATTTATTGATAAGCATAGGACACGGATGACATTGACTGTTTAACAAGAATAAAGAATTAATGATGTTCTCTATGGTAGCCATAAGAAAAGGGTGCACTTGTATATATCAGTCTGTAAGAGTTATCACTGGAATAGTCTTGTGAATATGTGTGTAATGTGTTCTAGGATCGACAAACCTGTGAAAAAATAACATCAGTGTTTTTATTTTCTTTCTTTTTTTTTGAACTAGACTATTTTTAACTTTCTTGAGTTCTTGTGGAAAGAGCTTTGTCCGCTAAAATACACAACTAACCCCCCCAAAAAATAAAATAAATGAAAGTCTTACAAAAATATAATAAAAAACAGTATAATTCTTTTTTTTTTTTTTTTTTCCTGATTTTTCCTCAAATTTTGTTTTTCTTTTTTTCCTTTCTTGCTGATTGCCGCCTTTTCTTACTTTTCTCTTTTGATACTTTCTCTTTTCTTTTTGGATACACACTATTAGTAATTTTTCATATTCTTTGATTTGTTAAAGTATCTAATAAGAGTTGGGTTTCAATACCAAACAACACAATCATTGTTCAACACTTGTTTATACTATATTTGTTTGCTACCACAGCCAAATCAATCTCTTACTGTTCTTTTAGCCTTTTATTTCTCTTTAATTTTTTTTTTTTGATACTATATCTGTTCAACCCTTTCTATTCAGAAGGAAAACTCAATAAATATTATAAAAATTATAAGTAAAAACCATACAAAAATTATACCTAACCTTAGTCAATCCTTTAAAATACACAACAAAGAAATCAAACTTGAATTTCATTTACCCATATCATCAAAAAATTATTGCTCTCTTTAATAATTGAAAAAGAAAATAAAAGACAAAAAGATTCTTTACACATTGCTTTTATTTGCTCTTTATTATAATACAGTTTTTTAAAAAAGAGATCTATATTTCAAAAGAAAAAAATAATAATATAATACACAATTGCTACTAGTAAAAACCAATTATGCCAGGTCTTAATTTGTTTAATTTAAGAACATATCTGGCCATAGCCATAATAACCAAGTTAGCTAATTCTTATAACTTTTCAGATTCGGTAGTTTACACCACAGATATAGATGGAACTGAGTTTGAGTTTGTTTGTGATGATAACTTTTGCCGGTATGTAGTTGCTGGACAATCAAATCAACCCCCTTCTGTTGAGTCGACTTCTACTTCACAACCAGCTTCAGTGTATTCACCTACTACTTACTCAGAGTCTACTGTAAGTAGTTCTTACTCATATGATGAAACCTCTTATCCAACCTCTACTTCATTGGAATTTTTTTCAAGTTCTTTTTACTCATCTGTTGATTACTCAAGTACTCAAAGCTACTCACCTACAAGCTATTCCTACGACTACTCATCTACAGAAACATCATCTACAAACGACTGGGATTACTCAGCTTCAGATGTGTATAGTTCTTCAAGTTTCCAAGCTCCTAGCTACTTCCCAACTAGCTCAAGTTATTTATACACTTCAAGCTCATTTGACTATGATGACTACTCATCTTCATCATCAGTTACTAGTGTCCCCAGTTATGAATACTCACAATCAACTAGTGATGATTACACATCATCAATCACTGCTGAGTCAAGTCTCACTACTTCTTATGGATACTCTACAGACTCATACAGTGTCTCTACTTTGACTAGTAACAGTGATTCTTCTACGCAAAGTGTATCGTTTCAAAGTTCCATGACATCAATTGCCCCTGTCAATTCAACAATGAGTACCACTAGCTCACACATGTCATCATACTCTTTTTCTGAGTCATCTGGATCATCTACGTCTTCAACTACATCCGAATTATCACAAAGCTATTCATCAAGCTCATATGTGTCCACAACAAGTTCATCTTCTGCAACCCAGTCAACAGTCATGAGTTTGTCTTCATCAGAATTCAGTCAAAGCTCCACTTCATTAAGTGGGATTGTCACTTACTCTATAACTAGTTCTTCGGCAAGCATAAGTTCAACCTCCACTCAAAGTCATAGCTCTGCTGGTAACTCCAACACTTATGTTTCCCCAACAACGTCTTCTGAAAGTTCCTACAGTTTAAGTGTTTTAACTAGTTACTCATCTAGCTCATCCAGTAGTAGCGCTTCATCTAGCTCTTCAGAAAGCTCAAGCTATTATGCTATACCAACTACAAGCACCATTTCTGAAAGCTCTTCTACTTTCTCTATATCAACCAGTTCCTCTAAAAGTTCTACCAGCTATGCTGTACCAACTACAAGTACAAACTCTAAAAGCTCAAGTAGTTATAATGTGCCAACTTCAAGTGTGTTATCTGAGAGCACAAGTAGCTACACCCCACCAAGCAGTTCTTTTGAAAGTACATCTAGCTATTTTGCTCCAACTTCAACCAGTGCTTCTGAAAGCTCTTACAGCTATCCTGCACAATCTTCAAGCTCTTCCTCTGAGGAACATAGCAGTTTGAATACATTTAGCCAGTCTACAGTTGCATCTAGTTCAAGCTATAGTGCCTCTTCAGCAAGCTCTGAAAGCGCATTATCTAGTACTCAAGCCAGCTCTTACAGCTCAAGTACTACTAGCAGTTCCACAAGCTCCAATTTTTTCAGTGAAACCTTGTCATTGGCGTCTGCTACTGCTTCCAGTTCTACGTCGGTTTTCTCTGTGTCTTCTAGTTCCACTGCTTTTGTGTCTTCAAGTTCATCTGCCTCCTCTTCAGAAACGAGCTTGGTTACTAGTTCCAGTAGGGTTTCCAGTGTTTACCCAACTGTTGTGGCAACCACATCTCAAGTAACAAGCATAGGTCAATTGCCAACTTCCACTTTGAGTCCATTTGCCAGTTCAAGAGCAGCTACCACATCAAAACCAAAGTCTTCATCTACAACATATGTGCAATCTTCATCAAGCACTTCAAACTGGCTGCCAACATCATTGTTGATAACTTCCAACACCAATACAGACTCTGGAATAACCACCAAAACCTTGAGCTCTCATGGCTTCTCTCAAACCAGTGATTTAACTTCTGGCCTACCAAATGTCATCCAAGCACCAAGTGCCACGAAGACGGCTTCCTCTTCCACTGCATCTTCTGTTTCTGTGTCGGATACCTCAAAGTTTCAAAATATTTCCATTGGGTTCAAGAGCAGTCTGAACTACGAGTTTGTTTCTTCTAACTCATACTCATCAGCTCAGATTTTTGCTTACCTACCAACTGTTTTAGAATACCCATTCACTGACTCTCTTGGAAATGTTAAGAGAGAAGAAATATACAGACTGTTTGGTAGAGATGTAAGTGATGCTGACATGGAGCTTTTTAAATCAGTTAGTGTCTTAGGATTGGTTCCTTACACTGTTCCCTCTAAGTCATATGTTGTTACATTGGCAGATGTGGTTTTCCCAAAGAAATATGTCGATCAGTTGTCTTCATTGTTGCAAGACACATCATCCAGGCTCTACTCAAACCCATCGAAGATTGCTGAACAATTGGCTTCACAAATTGATCCAACAATCCCTTTGAATATTTTAATCAATATTGCTACCGGCTTAACTGAGTCTTCATCGAGTTCATCGTCTTCAAGCAGTAACGGATTGGGTACCTTGGGAGGATCCACAACTAGCTCCTATTTGAAAAAGTCCTACTCTTCTTTCTTGAAGGATAAGAAGACCAGAGTTGCATTCTTTGTTTGTTTAGCCTTAGGATGTGCCTTGTACATTGCCATTATGGCATTGATTTGCAAGAAGTTCTTGAAATACATGAAGAAGAAATACCCAGCAAGAGTTGTCGAGGTTCCCGTTGAGGGATCCTTCATTGTTGATCCATTTGAAGAGTTCAGCTATAGATCATCCATGATGAGCAATGCTGCCCAGGAAGGCAAGATGTACAGTGACATGCTGTTCAAGAGAGGAAGCATGGTTGAGTCCAAGATTGATATCAAATCAGAAGCGAATGAAAAAGCTGCCAGTTCAGGTTCTTCAGCTTCGATTTCATCATTTACCGATCCAGAAACTGTGTCCATTAAGAAAGCCAAGCTTGCATCAGAAAAAAGCAGATTATCCAAGTTGTATGTTTATGATGAAAACACTGATGATATTTATGCTGATCAAATATCAATGACACCAAGTGTCAAGATTGATAGATGGATGGATTTCAATGCCAGTGAAGTTCTGAACATAGCAAACTTAGTTGATAGCAAACAATCCCACCGTTCCACTAAGAATGCAGCAAACACCTTGAACACCGACTCCTCAAACAGTTACACAGGATCCTCATCCTCCAACAGACAGTTGTTGGCTCAATATCTAGGGAGAAAGCAACCACCGTTGCCACCGCCAAACTGGAAGGAAATAATGGGGACTATGAACAGCTCCTTGCAAAACAACAAGGGATCTACTCTGAACATGAGTGAAATGAATAGCTCAGACGCAGCTAAGAGAATCTTTGACGAGACAGATACCTTTGGATGGAACAGAAAAGAAGAGTGATTGTTCAGAAAATAAATAAATACCCGATTGTAATTGAATTAAAAGATAAAAGCAACAGATATGTGTAGATTAAAGTTTAGGGTAACAATAGTTTCCCCATGGGAATAGTTGATAAACTGCTATATATATCAAAGTTAATGTTTAGCAAATAAAGAGTTGTTAAAGAATATTTTTAACTTTCTTGATCTATGTTTTTTCCTCTTTTTTTTTTTTTTCCTTAAGAAAAAAAGGTTGGTTAAAGTTTTTCATTTCAGACTGATATTTATTAATTTAGTGTTTTGACAAAACCCACCAATTCATCAATGTCAATGAAAAAATCAAAGATTGATAAGCAAATTTTGAACACATACAACAACGAGGAGCGATTTGAGCTGCAAAGCATTCTGAGTACGAAGAGTGGCACAAATGAGAATGTTTACGACCGCGATGGCGATACATATGCTCAAAAGCAGATATTGGAGTTCAAATTGCGATTAAAGCATTTCCAAACATACACGAGAATATCGCTCCAGGTTCTCCTCGTGGCCTATGTGGGATTTGCACTTGTTCTTCTGCCCATTTTGAACAAAATGAATGTGTTAAATGTGTTTGATAGAAGGAGCTCTGTGCTTTGCATTCAGGGATCAATGATTGTGTTCATCCACACAAAGCTACTTCTAACCGACTATGGGATGCCAGGAATAAGTAGCTCACAAAGAGTCACAAAAAGACAGTCATTCATGATACATGGTATGGTCGGTATTCTTATCTTAGCCATTTTTCTCAAGAATCATACATCCAACACTGGACACATGGGGCTATTGGTTTATTTTATTCCACTGACACTTTTTGAAATAATGCTTGCCTTTTTCCAACTGTGGTGTTACCAAACAGAAAAAGATATCAAGCTGCTGGTTGAACTAAGCTATGCAGAAAAGTCATTATAACGGGAGCTTTTCTATCTTTCCCAATAATATATCCATCATTGTAGTCGTGGATGCAATACTGGCATAGCTCAATGTTTTGAATATGTAGTTCATAGGTACTCCAAGTGTTTGCAGGTTTTTGTAGCTTAATAAATGCTGTTGACAACAGCTCCTTGTTTTTTTGTTGAACACCAGTGGATAATTGACTTCAAGAATCGATACCAATAGGGAATTGATATACTCTTTACATAAGCTATTCACCTTGCTCTGTGTCCAACTCTTGCTGACCGCAGGATTTGAAACTTGGAAATCAAACTCTAATATTAACTTGGAGAATTCAATGAATTTAGTGGGGTTATCACTCATCGATGCTTTGGCCTCTGTTTGGAAGTTGTTGATACTGGAGTACAAGGCCATGGTGCATTCAAATTTGAAAACCATGGTTGCATTTTGATCACAAGCTTCAACAGTCATGTCCATGGCTTTGTATCCCATATCTTCAAACATATCGTTAAACTCATGTTGATTGAAGGCATCGACTGCGGTGTTGTTAGTTTGGATTTCCACAAACAAATACCGAGACGGTATATACACTATGCCATGATGAGCAGGATTTCTCAACTGGCTGTTCAAAATAGAGATGCTGCAAATATAAAGCATCGAGCTTGCCCCAAACGATCCAATCATGTAGTCGTCACTTTCCTCAGATTTGAAATAAGTGCCTTGAATATCATTTTGAATGTAAATGTGTTTAGTGCCATGTAGTTGGGCCATTAAATACCTGTTATCCTTGACACTCATGCTTTTTTTTTTTAAAGAGAAAATGTTTTATATGGTTATACTTCAACAATATATAGTAACAATACGGAAAATCAGTTTAACTACTAAATAAATGATCAAAAGATAACAACAATGTTATCCCTTTTATTAAATACTTTATAAATGTTAATTTCCAAATACGGAAATAGTATCTACAAAAAGATGAAAAAAAAATAAACTATAAAAAATGGCGGCTATTTCCCCTATATATTCAACATTTGGAGTGAAGTTTCATTTTTTTTATGATCCTTTGGATTACCCAAGGCTTCATACTGAGGAGGCTTGAAAAAGACCTTTGTTCTTTCTGCGTCGTTTCCTTTCTTTAATGAAGAGTCCCTAGCACATCCTCTTATTTCCAAATAGCTGATTCTCGTCACCAAGTCCTCATCGTCTTGCCAGTTATCTGGTAGAAGGATATGAACTTTCTGGATGCTTTTGAAAGTGCGTGTTCTATCAAGTGGGTATTCATGCATCCCTGAGTCAACAGATGCCTCCAAGGATTGATCAGGTGTTCTGGAGAGTATTGTGTTGAAGTTGTTGAAGGAAGAATCCAAATTTTTGAACATGTTTATGTGCTTAGGATGCCCTTCTGATGAGCTGACATCCATTATGATGCTGAACAAGGTCACAGGCCCGTGAAATGGGATGACTAGTAGCATTTGATTATCACAATCAGATTCAACAACTGTACTGTTATCGCCTGTATCTACGGAGTTGTTTATGAAGTTCTTGAAGGTGTTGGATCTTGGTATGTACTTTGAATTAAAGATCTCAACCTTATCAACATCGATATAATCTTTCAAATTGTCATCCTCTGATGTAGGTGTGAATTGTGGAATATGGTGATCGTGATCTGTACACTGCATTAATGAAAACCTGCAATAATTACTCTGCCTTTTTTTTTTCTTTTCTGTTTTTGGTTTATTTGAGGTGAGCTAAACTATTGGGAAGACTCACCTTTGAATTCGTAAGCTTTGTTAAAAAGATGAGAAATAATACATAAAGCTATGAAGGGTCCTTTTTTTTGTTCTAACACAGTACACACGTGATACAAGCCTTAAAACTCATGTTATCAGATACCAAACATAGTTTATAAGTAGGGCTTTATCAGATAAATGTTCTTTTTTGATTCCTAAAGTGAGTTATTTGTCTTGATGACTTGAAAATGTATATACCATCAATTCTCTTTTAAAGAGATCAACTTTAAATCAATCTGCTTCACATGTGTCAGACCAAATGACTCAAAGAAAACTAAACATTGCCATGTTACTTTCCCTCACAGACAAAAAATGACTTTTTTTTTCTACATCCAAAAGAAAAGAAAAACAGCTTCGGTTTGTAACAATACTAATTTTTTTTGAAACTGAAGAATAAATAACACCTTACCAATCCTTAACTTTACATAATGACTCAACATACTGCTGAATACTTACCTTCCAGCACTCCTAATATCTCGTCTATATTGCAAGGAAGCTACAACCACCCTTTGACCAGAGAATGGCAAGCTGAAAGAGTTCTAACTAAGTCCATGCTGATTTTCCCTATTTTCATCAGTGACGAACCTGAGGAGGACAGCCCTATCCCATCATTGCCAAACATTAGAAGATTTGGTATTAACAGAATAGCTGGATACCTCAGACCATTGGTTGCTAAGGGTCTAAGATCTGTTATCATCTTTGGTGTTCCTATGAAGGAAGGTGCCAAGGACCCATTCGGAACCTCTGCAGACGATCCAAATGGTCCTGTCATTCAATGCATCAAGCTTTTGAAGAAAGAGTTCCCTGACTTGTTTATCATGTGTGATGTTTGTCTGTGTGAATTCACCTCACATGGCCATTGTGGTATCCTGCGTGAAGACGGGTCATTGAACAGAGACCTGTCTGTCAGAAGAATAGCTGCTGTTGCTGTGAACTATGTCAAGGCAGGTGCCCACAGTGTTGCTCCAAGTGACATGATGGATGGTAGAATTTTGGAGATCAAAAAGGGCTTGATCAGTGCTGGCTTGGAAAACAAGGCCTTTTTGATGTCATACTCCGCCAAATTCTCCGGTAACCTGTACGGTCCTTTCAGAGATGCTGCTTGCTCAGCTCCTTCCTTTGGGGACAGAAAGGCTTACCAACTGCCAACAACTGCCAACGGCTTGGCTAGAAGAGCCTTGAGAAGAGATGTGGCTGAAGGTGCTGATGGTATTATTGCCAAACCAGCCACCTTTTACTTAGACGTCATGAGAGAGGCTGCTGAAATTGCCAGAGACTTGCCCATCTGTGCCTACCATGTTTCCGGTGAATACGCTATGCTGCATGCAGCCATTGAAAAGGGTATTTGTGATGAAAAGGAAATAGTCATGGAAGCACACAATGGATTCTTAAGAGCTGGAGCTAGATTGATTATTACTTATTTCACTCCTGAATTATTAGATTGGTTGAACAACTAATTATTTGGATATGCGTAAAGTGAATTTATATATAAAGTACTTAATGAAATCCCTGTATATACAATGCTAACTCATAGGCAGGCTTAAAATTTGTTGTTTTTAAACCTCTTTTAAGTTACAAGTAACGTTGGCTCTTCCTCTCTATTCTTTTGGTTTTCTTCCTTCAATGGTTTATTGGACATTGGGTCTGGTAAGTTAGCAACATCTGGAAGTTTCTTTTCGGGATTCTGCTTGGACTCCTTCTCAGATTTCTTTTCAAGTTCCTTCATCATTTCTAGTAACTCCTCATCAACTTCATCATCCAAATATTGACCAGCATTATTTGTAGATTCAGCCAATAAATCATTCACATCATTGGCCATGGTCATTTGCTCTTCACTTTCATCCAGAATTGCATCAACCCTTTCAAGAGACAGCTCCTTGTTGAGCTCTTTAAGTATTCCGTTACCGTTTTCCAATCCCTTGATAAACATTTTCTCAACATCCTTGAAATCTATACTGATAATCATCTCCTCAAGACTCATGAGCTGTTGAACAGCCTTTGTCACTAATGACTCCTGATATCGGATTCGCTTCAAGATAGATTTGCATTTCAGCTCATCATATGCATCGAGTTTGCCTGTCTTGGCATTCTTCTTTGTTGCTATGATATTTTTGACCAGAAGCTTTTCTTTTGAAATCTTCTTGTACATGGATTGTGAGTATTTGTCGATGTTATCTCTAGACTTCTTTAGTTGCAGCATAGCCCTGTCGTGATCAGACATTTCATATCGATTTGGCTTACTTGCTCCTTGTCCCATGTTGATGCTGCCGTTTAGTAAGAATACTTTATCAGGAGTTTCCACTTTTTTGATATACTTCTATGTTTAATAATCTCACATTACTAAGATTATTATTTTTCTAATTTCGTCCAACAAAAAAAAAAAAAAAAATAATTAATGGCAACTCAAAAGGATTGTGATTAGAAAGTTTTCATACTACGGCTTGATGAATGTTTATGTCCGAACACTAATCATGTTTTACTATAACATATGAGATTCAATTAATACAAATACACACTCTTAAGAAAACAATAAAAAGGAATAAGTAACAACATTATCATAACTTTATATATCAAGTACCTAATTATAAACTGGCTAAAGACTTTTCCAAGGCCTCAACAAAGATATCAGCATGCTTTTCCTCAAAGGTCAAGGTAGGTCTTAATCTAACAGATGCTTCCGCACAGCCACCGACATTACATCCGTTTGACTTCATAAGAGTCAAGAGCTTATTTCTGGTTTCAGCGCTTTCCAAGTCAAAGGCAATGAAGGTAGCCTTACCTCTCAATCTGCCCAGGTGCTGTGGGTACTTTTCAGCAACCTTTTTTAGCTTGGCCATCAAGTAGTCACCGACTCTGTTGACCTGTTCCAAAAGATTTTCTTTTTGGATGACCTCGCCAATGGCACCAGCAATGATCATGGAAGATGGGTTACCACACCAGGTGTTAAAGATGGAGTATGGCAGGGCAGGGATGAACTTGTCATCGTGGAAGAAGTAACCGGCAGATTGGCACTTCTTGGAGAAGGTGACTAGATCAGGTGGAGGAGTGATGTTAGCTTGTTCATGACACCACAGAGTACCGGTGGCACCCAGACCAGTCTGGACTTCATCAACAATGTAAACAACGTTGTACTTTGTGGTCAGGTCTCTTAGGGATTGCAAGAAGTAGGCAGATGCATGGTTGTCACCACCTTCAGATTGGATTGGTTCAATGATCAAAGCAGCAACCTTGGCGCCCTTTGTGGTTGGCCATTCCTTGATCAATTGTTCACCAATGGCCAAGCATCTATCATCCTCCTTCTTGTTGTATTCCTCATTTTCAGCTAATGGGTATTGGTAGTATGGGTATTCAGCCTGTGGCCACTCAAAGGCTGGGAAGTCCAGTTTGTGTACTGGCTTGGATCTGGTGACAGAGCCAGAGGCAAACAATCTACCGTGGAAGGCCTTTTTGAAGGATAAAACAGCCAAGTTAGGGGCACCTGGAGCTTGGTTGACCATGACAGATGATAATTCTTCTTCAGAGTGCTTGACATCAAAGCCACCTCTTTCCTTGGCTCTGTAGTAAACAAAGGCAGCCTTGAAGGCTAATTCATTAGCATCAGCACCAGATAAAGCGGACCAGACCTTAGATTGGCCCTTAGGAGCGATGTCCAAGACCTTCTTTAGTATGCCGTTGAAGTCCTTACCAGGGAAGTTACCCAAGGCCGGTCTTTCAATCAAGGATCTGATCATTTCGGGGGATTGTGCAGCTTTGATCAAGTCTGGGTTGTTGTAACCCAAAGCAATGGAGGCAATTTGGGCGTAGACATCTAATAGGACATTACCATCAACATCAGCCAAGTAGTTACCTTGAGACTTTTCGTAGTCACATATGAAGTAAACTGGTCTGGCATCGAAGTTCTTGTTCAGTTCTTCAATTTGCTTTTTGGATTCAGGACCTGGGATGGATGTGGTAACAACAGTTGGCTTTGATGGTTCGTTGTATGCTTTGGAGCAGTAAGACATGTTTAATTATGTATATATTTTTTTTTTACGGTTTATGATTGCTTTTGTTTATATATTTAATAGCATAAGTAAAGATTTTTATTATAACAGAAAAAGAGAGTACATTTCAGTTACCACAAGATGCTTATATAGGGTTGAGTTTTTTGTTTGATATACATATAGATCTAGTCATCCAATGTAAAAGGTTTCATTTTCAGTTAAGGATAACGGAAATATTAAAAAAAATCCATAAAAAAAATGGGATATCAGTTTATATTTTTGAAAGGCTATAACTAAAAACAAAATAGAAGTGTATTTTATGAATGTGACATACTAGTAACTTTTGGGCGCAATAGCCGCTGACTCCAAAAGAGGAAATTGTAAAAAAAAAAAAACCAATGACTGAGTTAAAATAAAAGCATTTTGGATGTTTAGCAAAAAATCTCGCTTATTTTTTGATAAGATTTCCATCGCTTAATTAAAAAAAAATAGAATGAAAATTGGTCGTTGTTGATTAGATTTTGCTCACTGTTGGTGGTGATTCCTTTACCCAATTGGGAATGTACACTAGTCTCTTTTTTTTGGAATATATATCCAGAGGAGGTCACATGACTTACTTGGCATTTTTACACCACGGTAAAGGTCACGTGAGCATACACGGTGAACAAACTATTTTCATCAATGGAAACTCTTTCCTTTTTTATTTTTTAATCAATTGATCAAACCTGGTTTAACATTTTACATTAGAAAATTAAAATATATGTATTACTGAATACAATTTCTTCATTAATGAAACATAAATACACGTAGTAGTTTAATCACAGCTTAAACTGCTCATGATTTATATTAGAAAATAATATTACCTCATAAACTTAAACTAATGCAAAACTAAAATTTGTATATAAATGGGCTGAAATATTTACAAATTTCAAACAACTATGAATTTGTTATTTACGAATATCGTTATTCTTTATTTTCACTTTACTTATTAATATTATTAAAATAAGTCTTTATCAATGAGTTTTAAATTATCAAAATAAAAAACAAACCCACACACAAAGCAATATTACAACTAAAAAGAAAGCAACCAATCCTTTAAACCATGTCTACTACCAACTTTAAATCTTTAATCACTGAATTTAAAAACCAATTAGATACCTCTAGCGCTCTATTCTGGTTTCTTGGTACTATTGCTTTCATTTTATGCACATGTTTCATTTATGACACAACCTTTGTCTCAACCAACGAACATGGTCTTTACATGGACAGAAGTGGTTCCATAGTCTCCAAGACTTGCAATGTATACAAAATTAAAATTTGGATGTATAAATATTGCCCATTTTACACTAGATCAAATTCTTTCAATTTTGATCAGGATCACATGACCAAAAGCTCTGCCAACAAATATCAAATATTGAGATCATCCATCAACAATGAGGTCACTACATATTTCAATGTCTCTTCTCCTGTTTATGCGTACCACACCACCAAGGAGCAAGAGCTACAGGATTACAAGTCAAAGTTCAATTTTATATCTGGTGTTCCAAAGGAATACATCACTCCCAACTACGTGATAAAAAACTTTTTGAAATTTTTGCCTCATGAAACTTTCAAAAAGGTTAAGCATTTAGCCCAAGAACTGAATTCTAATGAAGCTAATGTTGACTTGGAAAAGAATAACTTTTTACAAGAAGAGTGTGGTATTTGCTTGGATTCTATCTATCTACCAAAGAATGAATTTAATAACAAATACGAAGCCAAGTGCTCTTCCATAAAGCTCATGTGTGGCCACAAGTTTCATTTTTCTTGCTTTATAAAAAGCACTTATAGAGCCTGGGGGAACGGAGACTTGATATTGACTGAAAATGGCATTAGATTCAATAGCTCCAATGAAAATATCAACACAAACCCACCCGATAACACATCTGACACGGAATTGAATGAGACAACTGAATCAAAGAAAAACAATGATGCTTTGCAGAGCCATAAGGACTTATTGAGAAAAAAACTGCTCGAGAACATACAGAATCAAGCTGCTGTTGAGATTAAAGCACCAACAAAAAATAACGTTTTGAAGGACAGCAATCAAAAGGTTGTCATTCACTCAGCCAACAGTAAGCCGGATGAGTGTAAGGATTCATCTATTGAAAAACCAGCCAGAAACAACTTCAACAACACGAGTGCATCAGTGAGCTACATTGACACAAAGTCACTCCACAACAAAATGCTCATTGAAAAGACACTCAACTCGAGAGTTGACAGAAAGTGCCACTGTGCTCTCTGTAGACTGGATGTTGAGCTTGTTGTTGCTTATTTGAGAAGCAGAAATTTGGATGTCACATCCTGTCAAGTGGTTTAGAAAGTTTATATATCAAAGAAAACAAAATAGAAAACAGAAATAGATTTTCTTTACTCGTTTTCTTACATTCCAATACATGACTACTGCTTCTGTTGAGACCTCATCTGCGTCCCCACCGGTTGCTGTGCGTGTACTTGTTTATTCTGTTCATTCATGTCTTCGCCAGGTCCAGAAATATCGGGAACCTGTCCTGCTTTGATCATGTTGGTAATATTCTTCAGATCTATCATCCCAAACTCATAAAAGACTTGTGAAATGCTATGAAGAATCTGCTGTTTACTTTGCAAAAAGTCACTGATCTGCTTCTCAACTATTTTTCTGTGTTCAATGTTTGATGTTATTGGCGAAATCAAATTCTTCAATGTTGATATGGTTTGAATTATTTGTCTAGGTTCATAGGCAGACAGTGTTTTTTCGATGTTGGTGATATCTTTGTTTTTCAACACTGCCTCTCTCATCTTCTTTGCTGACATTCTGAATTTGGATTCGTTTATGGGTGGCAAAGTCTCATTGGCCTTTAGTAGAATATCAGGAAAAGTTTTGACTTGTTGTCTAAAGCCATTGTTTCTGGAGTTTAATATGTTGAATCTACTAATTTGCTGAATATCATTGGAAGCAAAGAACGAGTTTCTCTCTTGTTCTTCAAACTTCAATTGTTCCTTTTCCAATCTTTGCTTTTCTTCAAGCAGTCTCTTAGAGTTTGTGTTTTTGTTTACATGCTTTTCTTCATAGTTTCCTTCATTAATTTTCATTTGATCTGCCAGAACTTGCTGCTTTGATATACCATACACATACATGTGGGGAGTTCTTCCATTGGAATAATGCTTGGGATCATCTGGAAACTCTTGATTATATCTTTTTTGGTAATCCAGTTTTCTTTGCTTGACATTATTTGGATTGAAGACAAACGGTACATCTTCAATCATGGCCGGACATAATTCAATGTTGTAGCCTCTAGGAAATCCCTCACGATAGTTAACAAACAGAATGTTTGGGATTTTGGGAAACTTACTATCAAGCAATATGGTCTTTTTGAAATTGAAAGGCAGGTTCTTACACATCTTCAACAAGTTGTACCCTTTATCACATTCAAGGTGATTGTAGTACATCACCAAAAAGTCTCCCTGTATGTTGTGATTATTTCTCGTGTCCTCAATTCTCACAATGGCTCCACTCCCAGCCATAATGGATAGCATCACCTTGATGTCCCACTTTTGTCTTGGATTCATATTGAAATTCAAATTTGAAATTATTAGCCCCTTGGTGGCTAACAATGGCGTGACTGTGTGTCTAAGAGTTCTTGTTCTTGGGTCCTTTACAACCTTCTTCTTCACATTGCTAAACCCATAGTCATCATCTTCATCTGAGGATGAGTTCGATGAGGAATCGCTATCGGATTCATATTTTCTTTTGTTTTGGTTTAATGAGCTCAACTCATTGTTCATGTTGTCTATAAGAGACGAGCCATTGGCCTGGTTCTGAGTGTTGTTAAGAGCATTGCCAACCAAGTTGACGTATTCACTAGTATCAAAATTCATTGGATGTTGTTTAGGTGCTGTTAATTAAGAGACATATATATTGCATATCTAATATTGTGTACACACATTTGTATGTTGAACATTACTAATTTCTGTTTTCATTTTTTTTTCCCCCTTGAGTTTCTTTTCTTTTTTTTTGACCGTGTGTTCAAGTGTGAGTAATTTTCTTTTGATAAGACGGGCTTATTCCCGACATTCTGGATTCAAAGCAAAACCATGTTTCTTAACAAAACTGAAGTTTACATAAAACCATTCATATATACTAGTTAAAGTCTCCTCTTTGAGCTCTTTGTTGGAGTTCATAAACCTCGTATCGTTCTTGCTTTGGTAGTAGCTCTATCTCTTCCTTGGTCAGCTTCAATAACCTTTTAATGAGCTTCATCTTCTTTCTGTCTACCTTTTCTTGAACACTGTTCTCATCTGCTTCTGTCTGGCTATCAATTACACCATTGACTTTGGCATCATTCAACAACTGCTCAAGCTTGTTGTTGTTCATGATGTTTTCAGAGTCGTTTCCTTTCAGTTTGTCATTCAATAATGTAATTCTTTGCTTCAATTCGTCTATGCTAACAATATTATTTTTCTGTAACAACTCCAACAACAAAAAGCTCAGCTGAGGGAACTGTTGCAGTAGATTCAGTGTTAGTCCGTTGACGTTGTTCGACTCTTGCTTCAACAAAGATAGAAGAAAGTATTGGTTCTTTGGATCAGATAGTTGTGATGACTCTACATAACTATTGATGAACTTAAATGGTGATTCTATCAGATTTATATCCAAATCCATTCCTATGTTCTCCTTGCTGACGACATTACCTTGCATCGTGAACGTTAAGTTACTGCTCTGTTCTGGTACCTGCATTGATATATTCTCTGTGTAGTCATTCGTGTTTAACAGGGCACCGTCTATATCCTTGTTGAAATACTCACATTTCAAGTATCGCTTCCCCATAGGCATTTTATGTAAGTTTCTAATACACGATTCAGCCCCATTGATGTCTGTGAATGTTATGAAGCAAATACCCTTAGATTTACCTGTCTGATGGTCAAATAGCAGCTGTATGTTTTTGATTGGCTGTATAGAGCTTACCAACTGCTTAATCTGCTCTTCTGTTTGGTATATAGGAATATATGACATCTTGATGATGTTGGAGGGTGTTCCAAAGTTTCCCCCTTCCCCATAATTGATGTTGTATTTGTTGTTTTGACTATTGTTGTAATGTTCAGCCATATTTGACTTATTTTGTTGATTATAAGAGTTCATTTTTCTGTTTCATATGATTTATGTAAGAATAGATTGCTTTTTGCTGTTATAATATAAAATATCTATAATGATAAGTTTATTTTATGTTGTCTGTAACTTAACAAAACAATCAGATTGAATTTCCACTTCAGTTGAGCTATTTCTCTTTATGTTCTACTATATCGACAATAGTAATAACAAGCTAGATAACTATATATAAAGATCTTGGTCATTGCTAAAGAATCACATTAACTTAAAGAAAGAGGATTTCTTTTCCATAATGAACCAGAAATGCATAATTTGTATTGAAAAAAAGAAGGAAAATTATCAAAAATGTTCAAAGATTTGCAGGACTCAACACAAGCGCTACCAATACATCTAAACCTTATGTCCGCTCAATAAAAAAAAATTTTTTTTGTCATTTCATTTCTGGTATGCTCTTCCATATCTAGATAATTTCAAACTTAACTCAGTAATGGCTAATTAATGTACGATGGCAAAGCAACCATTGATAACTTTCTCTTGATTATATTGATACGTGTGCATAAAGATTTAAATAACTTAATAATGGCTATTGAAATAGGTGAACTACAACATATCGTGAAGGAAATTGACGTCTTCTCTAAAGGTGATGATCATGAAGGTGTTTTGAACAAGTTGAAATACCTTGAGGAACACTTTGACAATCCAACTAAGGAAAACTTGAAAAAAACTTTGATAGGTGTCAAGCTAAACAAACTACAAAAGTCTAGCAGCAGCAAAGATGTATCCAACCTGGCCAAAAAACTTGTACAGACATGGAAGGAAATAATTCTTAAAAATATCAAAAAACAACAATCCAAGCCGGAAAGCTCTGCTGAACCTACCAACAGCGCTTCAGCTGAGCCTCAACAGCAGGATCCGGTTGAAACACTTCCAATAAAGTCAAGAAATGTTGCCACGGACAACATTAAGTACGAACTATTTGAAACCCCTGTTATTAGAAACAATGTCCTAAAGGCCTTCTACAACTGTTTAGGAGCTGAAACATCTCTGCCATCCAATGAGATTTTTGACATCTGTAAAGATCTGGAGCAACACATATACGACAACAGCACAAAGGCCACTGGTGTTTATGATGCCACAGTCTATACAAACAGATACAGACTGATTTTTTCCAATATGATTTCAAAGAAAAATAAAGACTTGAAAATAAAGTTGCTAAGAAAGAACATATCCTTGGACTGGTTGATGGAATGTGAAGCTAAAGATCTGGCTCCTGAAGAACTTAAAAAGCAATTGGCCAAGATTGATGAAGAAAACTTATACAACGCGCAAGGTGCCAAAATTGAAAGAGCTGCAACAGACAGATTCCAATGTGGTAAGTGTAAACAAAGAAAAGCTTCTTACTATCAAATGCAAACAAGATCTGCGGATGAGCCTTTGACCACATTTGTTGAATGCCTAAATTGTGGTAACAGATGGAAGTTCTCATAAAGGTAGATTAAAGCCAATATTTAATATCGCCTTTTTTTCTTTTTTTTTTTTTTCCCCCATTTTTTTTATGCTTAATATATAATCAACCTCTAAGTTAAATCAAGAAAGATAATAAGTCCATTTTAGTAACAATATGTACTGGGGTCATGTTTTCATCAGTGATTATAGCGTTCGAGTTCTTTTCAAAGAAGATGTTCAATTCCTTTAATGGGGTATCCAAAGAAACCTTGAAGTACTTCTTCTTTCCCTTCTTGATTGGGTTGTAAGAGGAAATTTCATCGAAGTTGTTCAACTTTCTGAAGTCAACAAAGCTACCCTCAATTGTCTTTGGAACGTTGGAGGATGATAGAACCTTTAGCAACTTGGATAGAGTTACAAGACCGATCAACTTGTTTCCACTCTTGCTCAATACAGGCAACTGGTCAAAACCATTGTCGTTTAATATGGAAACAACCTTGCTGATGGATTCGTCTTCATGAACGGAAACAACAGGCTTCAAATTCAAGTCCTTGACAGTGGCACCCTTGAAGGTGTCAATAACTGGCTTGTCGGAACCATGGGTCTTCTTGGCAGTGATGGCTTCAAAGTCTTCATCCCACAAGTCGTTTTGCTTCAGCCATTCGTCATCAACAAACTTGGTCAAGTAGGATCTGATGGAGTCTGGGAAGATAACAACTAAGACATCGTCTTCAGTTAATTCTGGATGGTTCTTACAGTATTTAACCAAGGCTTCAAAGGAGGAACCAGAGGAACCACCAACTAGCATACCTTCTTCAGAGATGATTTGTCTGGCATACTTGAAGGATGGCTTATCAGTGGTCTTGTACCATTCATCAATGTATGATCTTTCCAAGACCTTAGGAATGAAGTCATAACCAATACCTTCGACTTTATAGGAGGTGATATCGGACTTGTTTAGGGATTCAGGCAGGGCCAAGATGGAACCAGCTGGATCAGCACCAATGATCTTGATGTTTTCATCAACTTGCTTCAAGTACTTGGCAATACCAGTGATAGTACCACCAGTACCAGCACCAGCAACAACACCGTGTAACTTGTCGAACAAGCCCAGGGTGTCCAATTGCTTGTGGATTTCAGAACCAGTACCCTCAAAGTGGGCCAGTGTGTTGTTAGGGTTGGTGTATTGGTTCAAAATGATGGAGTTTGGAATTTCTTCGTTCAACTTCTTGGCAACACCCAAGTGAGATTCAGGAGAGTCCCAGGCAGCTTCAGTTGGGGTTCTGATGATTTCAGCACCCAAAGCCTTCAAGACAGAAACCTTTTCATTGGACATCTTTTCAGGAAGGGTGATGATAACTCTGTAACCCTTGATGGCACCGATCAAGGCCAACCCAATACCGGTGTTACCAGAGGTACCTTCTATAAGAGTGGTTTTCGATGGGTGAATTAGACCCTTCTTTTCAGCATCTTCAATCATCCACTTGGCAATTCTGTCCTTGGTGGAACCACCAGGGTTGTATAGTTCCAATTTACAGTAGATTTGAGGCTTGATACCTAACTTTTGAGGCAATTTGTTTAGCTTCAAAAGTGGAGTTTCACCAACCAAGTCCAAAACATTGGTGGAGAAGGAATGGTTTTGAGGAGTGTTTTTGTTAACAGACATTATGTAAAATTTGTTTCTGGTTTAGATACAACTGTTTTTTTTTTTTTCTTTATAAATAAACACAATGAAATAATATACTTATGATAAAAACATATTTATATAAACAACAATAAAATACATTGTAGATAAGAGAATCAATAAAACAATCTGTATTATGTAAAACCATTTTTCTTGTACACCACCATCATGTCACGACAAAATTTTTTTGTACATTTCTTTACAACATTGAACAAGCATTGATTTTCAAATGTTTCTTTTTTTTTTTTTGAAAAAAAAAGAAAAGTGTGAAACCCATCATATGGCGTCCACAGATGATTATCCACCGCTGTAATAAAAGAAATAGTAATATGGCACGTGCACACCGTCGATCTCATCAACGAAAAATAATGTACAGATTACACAGATGTATATACTATTTCGTTTGATGTGGCAAGCAAAGGTTCGTTTTCAATATCAACATCCTCATCAACTATGTTCAGCTTTTTGAGCTCATCTCTGATTCTCTTGTCATCAGCATACAGCACAAAGTGCTGGTACAGGTAGATGAAGTCCCAAAGAAGGGTTCCTATAGATCCAAGCAGAAAAGGGAGTTCCTTCTTGAAAAACAGGTACTTATTCTTGTTGTCTATGAACTCACATGACGAAAATATGGAGACTGCATACAGGATGTTGTGGAATATGGTGCAGAAAAACATGTAAGGAGACATACCGTCTGTTGATTTTCTCTTGTAGAACTTGTACAGCTGGGGGATTCTTGAGGTGAAGTAAAACATCCCACTGAACCAACTCAGCATCAATCCAATTTGAAAGGCTGTATCATGTTGCTCTACAATTTTACTACTTGATTCAATGTTCATGATGCTCATGGCATTGCTGCTTCTTGTGAATAATCCAAGTATCAAAACTCCGATTTTACCCAATTTGTTTGGTTTTGAGGTATGGCTTGGGTGATGGCTCAAGTGTTGGTGCCCCGCAGTTGCAAGCTTGTTTTTATAGAGTACTCCGTAGTAGTAGTATTGACCACAAATGATCAGATCATTAATTAGGAAATAAATGGCCAAGAGTATTTGGAATGGAAGTTGATTTGTATAAACGGCTCCCACCACAGAGGTTATGTCTCCCATTAGCCAAGATCCAATGAGCAGAGAAGATATTCCCTCCACGGATTTGTCGTTGTAGGTTTCCACCAGCTGTGGAAACTGTGAAATTAATGACAGAAGAAAGGCTATACCCCCTGAAACAGAGGATATGTGGGATAAGCTTGGGTTGTCAGTGCAATAGCTGATGGGTACTGAATGTTCAATGATGTGGCCTGTTGTAAAGTTCATGGTTAAAGGCTTTTCGGTATCGCTGCTAATGCCTTAATGTTTATAGAGTTATCCAACTATTTCCTCACAGTTTACTTCTTTAGCTACACAGAGCCTATATATAAAGTTTAAGATTTTTCAAAATAAAGCATCAAATATCTTTTCTTCCCAAGAAGTTCTTCAAAAAAAAAAAAAAAAAAATGTTCCAAGGACAAAAATTGGCCAAAATCTGGTGGTTCAAAAAAGGGGGGTATTGGCTGTACTTACACCTGTTGTTGTTTTGTTCGCATCTTATCGGATCATGTCACCGATGGATAGTCATTTCATAAAAGCTGTTGTTTATCATGTTGTATTCATTCAGTCATATATAAATCAGCCGCTCCTACAGCTTCTTGTAGTAGCTGTGCCACTTGTTCACAAACCCTTCTATAGACACATAGTCATCCTCGTCCTCATCTGTGCATGAGTACATCCTCATACCCATCAAGTCCAAAGTCACCAAGTTCATGAGGTCAATGTTTTCAATGCTCAGTCCACTCAAATCGTCATTGCTGGCCGCATCAGTCACCTCGTTCATTAGCTGAGAGCTTCTGACTGATGGCTTGCTGGTCAGCTCCATGAAATGTGAGTGTGATGACGATCTCGACATCGATGCAACACTATTCGGTCTCATGTTCAGCCTCGACAGTCTTCTTGGCGAGTTGTTGCTGGTGTTCAAGCTAAACTGACTCATACTCAAGTTTCGGTGTGTCATGCCTGCATTGTAGCTTGCTGACACTTGTGACGTTAGCACATCTATGATGTTTCTGTTGCTCAATCCCAAGAGATTGTAATTCAATGCTGATATCTCGCGTAGCTCATTGAAGTCATCATACCCAAAGTGGTAATTCAACAAAATGTTCAAAGTCAATGATATCAAAATTTTGTAGTTGTTCTTCATGTACTTGTTAGTCCAGTATGAAACAACTTTTTCCTTGCTTTTGTTAAACTCGTTATGGTACTTGTCCATTAACTTATCCTTGTAATAATAATCAAAGCTGGAATTGCTCATTGATATACCATTGCTCATCACAATGATGTCCAATGCCCACAAACTTAGCTTAATTGGCAACTTGACCAATGTGCTGATAAAGTTGTCAAAGTTCAAGTTCTTGCTGTCAAACTCTGATGCAAAGCCGTATTCCAGCTTCATCATCTGACTCACTAGCCCCCTTTTATTCATGATTCTGTCGTTGTACTTATCCCTGACAACTTTATTGAAGCATAGCTTGCTGATCAACTGTTCAACTTCCCAAATTTTCTTGACCAAGTAATCTATCTCTCCTTGGTTCTCAAAGCTCTCTATGTCTTCAAATTGCAATTCGGTCAAACCGTACGATCTCAATAACAACTCATATAGAACAATGGCTGTTTTTAGGTCAGCCTCGCTATCATATTTTTTCTTCATGTTCGTCAAGTACAATAAGTAGTCAGGTATTTTTTCCTTGACTGTGTGCAGGCTGTTTAATTCATTCACCTTTGCATCATAGTGGCTCAAGACTTCTTTGATTGTCTTTGACAAAGATTCATCAATTGATTCATTCTTTAAGTCGGTCCCCTTAAATTTCTTCAATCCTAGCTTTGTGTTTTCCAATACATCAACTTTGTATATATCACCCATCAAAACCATTTCATATACTTCAAGTCTGTTGTCCATGTTTCCAATAAATGGATACTCAAATATGTTCTTGGTTACTGTTGAAAGCACACTGTTAGAGCTTATCATTCTAACCTCTTTTGAACCATTACCCTTTAGTAACTTGTTGTTTTTCATAAGTATTTCCATCACAGTGGTGCTCAAGTTACTGAATTTTTTGTTCAAATTCATTTTTTCTATAGACAAATTCGACACGGTTCTATAAATTTCCTTTTCATGTTTTTGGTTTTCCTTGGTTTCCTTCACTGGCAACCAACTAGGTCTTGATGATGAAATTGAGTTCAGCTTTTCCTTGGAAACAAATCTGGCTTCATCCAGTCCTACTTCGGTGGCCTCCCTTACCACAGATGGAAGATGTTCACTTTCCCTAAGTCTTTCATTGATTTTTGCCTTGTTCTGTTTTTGCATCTCAAGTAAATACAAATCAGTTAATGACAATGATGTTTGATTGAAACCATCAATTAACTCCTTTCTGGAAGACACACCATGAACTGGAGTCATTGGCATTGCGGAATTTGTGGGTGATATAGACGAAGTCTTTTGTTTTTCCTTCTTAGAAACATTACTGCTATTGAAGTTCATGCTCATTACAGCGGTGGATGAAACAGGTACATTCCAAATCAGGCTGTTAATATTGTTTGCGTTATTTTGGTATTGATTGTTGATTTTTTTTGGAACGATACTGTCTGAATTCGCAGTTATGGTTGGAGGCTTCGTAGCATAAATGTTACCATGCTTGTAATAGTTTTTTTCATAATTTTCTAGTGAGTCATAGACATACTCCTTGTAATACGCAGTGTGTTTCACCTTGTTTTTACTTTGTTCTCTTCTGTATCTCAACCTCTGAGATGGCGTCATTTGATAATACTGTAAGGTGTTTTCACTAATCGTTGGAATCTGTCCATCTTCTAGTTTATTTCCGCTGCTAAAGCTTTTTACTCTTTGTGAGTTATATTTATCCATGTAGGTGTTGCATTGGAACATGTACCTCGCCTTGCTGTTGACTTCCTCTGCATCTATGGTCAGGTTGCTCGCATCAGCAACATCTTGACTGGTGTCGATGTCATCCTTCATGGACTCGTTCTCCTCATATGGGGAAATAATGACACCAATGCTGCTGATTGACTGACTGTTATAGAGCTTGTTCTCCTTGGTGTCCTCACTTGCCTGATCTGTTATTGTTGTTGAGGGCTGGCTTTTATGTGACATCACCAAGTCAGAGTTGTCAGATGTTCCGGTGCTGGTTCTCGAAGGCTCAATGACCTCCTTTGGCTTTTCAATTATGATTGTTTCTTTGCTATAGGATGTTGTATTGTCCGGTATCAACATAGGAGTGGCTGTAGATGAAACGATGTTCATGAATTGCTCCTCATTATCTTGGCTTTCAAATAACTCAAAAGACCTTTTCTGCTCCTTGGTGTCATGTGCCAGCAGATTCTGAGATGTCATCATAAATCCATTGTGTTTGCCCGGTGATCTTGGTCTAGGTGGTGATTTGTTCATATGATATATGCTGCTTGATGACTTCATCATGTTCGATGTCGACATAAAGCTTTCTAAGAAATTGTCACTGGGTCTTTTGATGGAATCAATAGTTTTTGTAGATCCAACTGATGACAATGAAACCTTGTCGTTCAGCTTTGAATTGTTTAAGCTTTTGAAGTATTGGATATCCTCATCTGTGATGTTATAACTCTGTGATACTGACTTTGACTTTTCGTTTATAGGGGAAACTACACGATCATTGCTGTTACTTCTGGATGAAAGATAATCATCCAGGTTATAATGATCTGACATTTTTGTTTATATGTTTACTTTATTTATTTTTTTGTGCTGTAGAACAGATGTGGTTGTGTATGGCTTGGTATTCCCGAAAAAGTTTTCTATACCGGTGTTATAAGAACTATACTCTACAGATATTACCTTCTTTGTTGTTTATGCTTGAGAGATCAATAGAGTTGTTAGTGTCAATCTGGTAACATCCATTACCAATGTGTTAGTAAATATTTGACTGTTATTATTTTTTTGTTTTTTTAGTTCTTCGATCTTTCCTTCTCGAGCACTTTTGCCCTTTGTTTAGACTTTGTAGTGTGGTTTTCCAAAACAAAAAAAAAATACATAGAAAAAATAAGCAGTTGCCCAAATGTTTCGGGACCACTCGCTCAAAGTGGAAACAAAGGGGGGTGGTGGTCGTTGTTATTTCCCGTTTAGGGCATGTGTATTAATAGACACACCTTCTAGAACACTTCCCAGGACCCATACTTTTAAATCTTAATAATTCTGTACACATGTCGTATTCAGATAATACAATAGTAAGATAATCAATGATTGATATATACAAAGTCAGCTAGTTTAGAGTCTCCTCAAAGATCCTATACTCGTTTTCTAAAAGACCAAATGCTGTTTCATAATCGATCATCAACTGGTTCAAGTCCCTCATCAGTATGTCTCGTTGTTCCTGTTCTACTGCATAGTAGTAGTAGTGGTCCTTTTCCTCCTCCAGAATCTCCTTTATCTCATCAGCCTCGGAGTTATCAACCTCCTCTCCATCAGTCCCCTCTTGTTCCTCCACAATATCTGCCTCATTCTCCTTCAATGCAGGATAATCTAAAAACATTATTCTCATATCAGCAAACTCCTCCAGCTTTGGTGTTGTCACCTGAGAATTAGACAAGCTTCGTGTCTTGCTGCTGATTCTGCGATTTATGATGTTTGTGTTGATGATATTGCTACTTTCCGCATTGTCTTCCTCATTCCCAGTAATAACCAGGGGACTTCCCACTACTGTGTTTGTTTCCTGAGGTGCACTTGACATGTCAAAGTTTTTCATTGACTTACCATACGTGGCGTCAGTTTGGGTACTCAATATCGACGATTTTCTTTCATTCGAAGCTGCATAATGGCCACTGTTAAAGCTTTTCAACTCCTCACTGTTCAAGGACTCCAACTTGTTGATCAAGTTACCACTGGACCCTCCGAAGTAACTGAGATCGTTGGGCTTTTTGTCCTGGGAAACAAGAAGTCCATTTTCAAAGTTAGCTACCAGTCCAGGAGTCAAGCCTGGTGTTTTCAATGGCACATTAGCGTTAGCATTGGTGCCTAATGTATATTCGGAGCTTGCAGTACCTTCATTTGACTCATTTCTTCTTTGTTCATCATCATTCGCAATAGACGTCGTTCCCTGATTTCCACCATTGATTTCTTTAGGTTTCTTTTTTGATGCGTTGCCACTCTCACCATCTTCCTGAGCTTTGTTTCTCCGTTTAACAGTGGACACGTCGTTGATTTCCTCAACAATTCCTGCCAAGTTGCCTCCACTTCTCTCATTAGATAAAACTGTCTTTGTGTCTCCGCCTGAAACCTCACCATGTGAAGCCTCGCTCCTTTTGATGTCTCCACTAGTGAACATCATGGACTTCTCCGCTAGGGGAGTCATGGCATATGCCACATTCCCTGGATTGTTGGTATTGAATCCAAATTGATTGACACTTGTAGAGCTTAGGGTTGGCCCCAACCCCGTGGATACATCAGTGTTGATTGATGCATGCGATTGCATGTTATGCTTGGGCAATGGCATTTCCAGTTTGAGGTTTGGATTGTTCTTTCTGAAGTCCCTTGTCAGCCTCTTGCTGTTGTCTGGGGTTTGGCTCACACTCAACGAAACAGATGAGGCACCAGTCTCATCACTGCTCACATTATTGAATGGCTGCATCAACGTGTTCATGATCTCAGCATTGTTGTTTGCCATTTCAACGCCTATACTTGGCTTTGATTGTCCGCCAGCCATGCTCAAGTTCCTCTTTCGCTTAGGAGAAGGTATGAATGTGGACGATGGTGTCATGGCTGATAAGGGCTCCTGGTAAAGGTTTCTCTGATTTGGAGACGCAATTCTGGAGCTGTTCTTTTCTTGAGTCAAATTAGGGCTTTTTCTGTTGCCATCCTCTAACAACCCCTTTGAATTATGAACCTGCTGGGTTGATGAAGTGTTGATCTTCAAGTCAATTTTTATTGGAGATGAACGACCTGCTTTTGTGCCTGGAGCCATTGTTCTAGGTTGCTGTATGTCCTTATTGCCCTCCAATGCATCCTCTCTCCCATGAGCTCTAACTTCAGGGTTCAAATTTGTTGCTGAGTTGTTGTTCAAGCCCGGGTTTTTCAAATATCCAGAAGAAACTGTTCCTCTTCGATGAATTTCCATGTTCTTGGCTACATTATTAGCGTTTTTGGAAAGCACCGCGTTCAAGGTTGATGATCTTGATCTAGGCTTGATTTGAGATGGTATGGACGCCATGGATGGGGTTGTGGCCACAGGTAACTCATCAGGTATTTCAATTTCCACAACATTGGAATCAGACACAGACAAAGGAGTGCTTCCACCATCCGTATTCAGGGACAGTGTTGATGAAGTCTTCCCATCTTGCAAGTATTTCTTATGCTTTAGCATGTACATCGAATAGTTTTCGGGCTTTGACATACCAGCACTTTCAAAATATGATTTCGGCTCATGACCAAAGCAATCCCCCATTGGAGTGGGTGTCATCAATGGTAGCTCCAATTCATTAGGTGGCTTAGTATCTAAGTCTTCAAACAATCTCAACAAACTCGTTGGGATTTCCGAGCCTTCCTTCACATGCTGTCTTCCGGTTGTGTATTTATCAAGCACATCCACCTTCTTGGTGTTGATCATGCGTGCGTCCTTTTCAGTTGCTCCTAAATTGTTATTAGTAGTTCGTGGAACAAAATTGTTGCTGTAAATGTTATGAGATGTGTTTTGCTTCGATGGATATGTGGCCTCATGTGCATTTGTGATGGCTCCTGTATTGTTCGTGTACTTGAATGAGCTGGAATACTTTAGATTTCCTGTTCTGATACTTTGTTGTCCAGGCTTGCCAGTCTTTTGTGACATGTTGTTATGATGTGGATGATATGAGTGTATCATAGAAGCTGGGGCGGCAGTTTGTGTGTTAAAATATGAACTATTCTTTCTCATCGTAGTATTAGTTTGGAAATGATGGAAAGGTTGCTTATCATCGTCGTTGTTCTCTTCATTCCAATAATGCTCATCATTGATGTTATTGAAAACATTCTTGTTTATAACTTCTACACCAATCTTAATTTCCTTTTCATTACTTTTATGAGTGTCAAAGACCCATTGGAAGCTAGAGTTCGAATCAATTGTATCATTTGCTGTTTCCTCTATTTCCTCAGCTAATGCATTAGTGCCTTCTTCAGCTTTTGCAAATGCTGCTCCAAATACATCACTATATGTTCTGTCGCCCATCGACGGGGCCAACGGCATCGGGGTGCTTGGAATGTTTATAGCATTAGAAGAGGATATAATCTTTTCAACATTCTTTGATGCTGATTTAGCATCTTTAGTTGACTTGCCTGTATTTTTATTTGAAGTTTTGATGCTTTTATTTTTTTCAGGTTTAGCATTCAAAGATGATGGTTCATTATCGGTGAGCGACATATCATTTTGATTTTTGTTTTTATAATTGTTGTATCTTACGATCAGCTCCTTAAGAACAGAAACCTTTACTGAACTGTATTTCAATATAAACTGACTTTTCAAAAGATCAGAGGCTGAGGAACGTTCGTATGGATTTTCATCTAGGCACAATGCAACAAACTCTTTCAAATCTGCTGAGTATTGCTTTCCCTCAAGTCTAGGTGGCTTGTTTTTAGCTATCATTTGCATTGCCCTCATGGCATCTAAATCACAATATGGTGGATTTCCGGTTGCTGATTCAAATACTGTTATACCTAAGGACCAGATGTCTGCTTTGCTGTCATAAGTTGAGCTTTCTGTAATGACTTCAGGAGCCATCCAAAAAGGTGTTCCTGCAAGACTTTGTCTTCTAGGTCTAGTTTGTGTAAGCTTCGCTGCTACACCAAAATCACATAGTTTTACTTTTCCGTCATAGCCAATCAAAACATTTGCAGCTTTAATATCTCTATGAATAAGCTTGTCGTGATGTATTGCTGAAACTGCATACAGTAGCTCTCTAAATACAACACCTATCATCTCATCGTTAAGCACACCAGCTCTGAGAAGTGTTCTCAATGATCCACCTGCACAGTATTCCATAATAATCCATAGTTTGGTGTCATGTAAATAGGATCCGTAGTATTTGGTGACATTTTGAATGTTTCTTGAGCTTGACAAAAACTTGATTTCTTGCTGAACATCTTCTATTTCATCTTCAGTACTGTCCAAGTTCAGTACTTTAATGGCATAGACGTGTTTTGTCTTCATATGATACCCTTTGTAAACAACACCAAACTTACCTCGGCCTATGACTTCAGTTCTTTTGAATATGTTCAATACATTTGGTGCCTTTATTTTAGCTATATCCTTTGATTGACTTTTAATTATCTTGATAGATTTAGAAGAATCCTCCGATGACAATGTGTGTACATTTGGCATTGACGCTGTAGTCGTTAATTTCCCGGCAGTGTTTGATCTCAGTCTTGATTTGATTATGTTTCCACTGCTTATGGCCATTCCCTGAGACATGAGCAAGTCTCCTTCAGATTGTGTATGAACTCCAATAGGAATAGGCGTGTGCTTACCAGCAGGTGTGTTTGATTCATTTTTTGAGGACAGGGATATGGAACTTTCGCTGTTGCTGTTGTTGTTATATTTCAGCGAGAGTATGCTTTTATTAACAGGCGTTCCTTTAGAATCCATAATGTTTGATGAAAAAGACTTTGATGATGCATCAAATACGTTTTTTGAGTGTGGATTATCAATTTTTTGATTTGCATCAATGTTGTCTGTGGAACCAGTGGCTTTTCCAGAAAAAGAATTTATTGAAAATTTGCTTCCGTTTGAAAACATGTTAGTACTGTTATTTGATTCCATATTTAGCCAATCTGGTTTTTTGTACTTTCTTTATCTAGAGAAGGTGTAGTAACTTGTTTTGTTGGATGGGAAGTCTTTAATTAATGATGTTCTTGGTTTCTAATTCAAGAGTGTTTCTTTTTTTTTTAAACATTTTGATTATTGTACTATTTTTTTACTTCTCTATCGAGACTTTTGGCTTTACTTTTTTTTTCTCCCTGAAAATGTAGTGTTGCCCGATCTGTTTAAAATATTACTTTTTTAAGCTATATCATCACTGCTTTGGGAATGATGAATTTTTTATAATTTTTTTTTTTTAATTTCACGTTTGAAAAGTCATATATCATACCTGGTATTTCAAAACAACTTCAAAACATTCTCAACCAACCATAAGGCACAAAAGAGCAGATAAGGAAACACTTTACAATCCATAAAATCATAAATGAATGGTTATTTTTTCTTTTACATACCGGTCAAAAATATCTAACCTGATATTTATCAAACCACTTGTAAATCACAGGATAGCTTTTTACAAATTAAATGCAAAATTATCAAGTACGTACTCACTAACTGAGTCTAATAGATATAAAAATGATGAATACATGAAAAATTTCAAAAGCATGTCTTTACAGGATATTGTTGAAAGGACTGTTGCAGATGTTGCAATAAGTCCATACTTAACACTTAAAGAAAGAAAAAGTTGTCTTATCAAGATCAATAAGTATTTGGGGAAAAACTTTGATAGATCCAGTATCAAGTATTTACTTGATAGATCATACAACTTTAAAAATTATAATCGATTTTCTCCAAACACCATGATATCAAGGTCTTTATCATTATATTTGGTTATGTTCGACCAGAAAGTATTTTGGCGAGAAGTTAGTAATACCGCGAAATTTGCAAGACATAATAAAAAGGATGAATTCATTCACACATGGATTGTGACAGGCTTGAGTTTCCATAAAGAAAGGTTTACTGATAATGAAGTCACGCTGATACAAAAATTTTTTCAGCATCAATTAACAAACTCAGAGTTTCTAACTCTGTTTGAGGTTTGTTTGAATGAGGGTTATGAAGTTTTGACTGAAACTGATCTTTTGTACTATTTTAATAGAATTGTTTTAACTAATGACGAAAGCTCCAGGAGAATGGTAGAAAAGAACTTCTTGACTTTAAGAACACAATACGCGAAATTTGATGAGCTAAATTATAAAAAAAGTTTGATAAAGATGCTGCCCATGAGTTACTTCACAGCAGCAGTGAAATATTTTGCATTCAAAACAGACAGAGATGAAGTTGATTTCAAAATGATCAAATGCCATGCGGATTGTGCGCAGATGCTTTTTGAATACAATGCTGAAAACAATGAGAAAATATCCTTAGATGAAATGATGAATCTCATGAAAGCACACTACAGCAGTGTTAGAGGTAAAATGTTTGGCCTTGAAGTTCCTGAACAAAACATTCTAGACTCTTTTACAGGCTTCAACAAAATTCTCCAATACATTGATTCAAGGAAAACCAAGTATCAGTACATAACATTCCAAGACTTCATAGCTGAAAGTCTGTCGATTTTCTCAAAGATGGATCTAGATGGTGAAAAGTTCGAAATGTTCCAGCATCAATTCATGCCTATATTTTTGAATTGGATGCTTCATTCTACTAAAAGTCAGAATCATACAATTGAAAGATTGAATGCAAGAAGCAAACTAAAGAAGAAGATTTGGGATATGTTTTTCACTAGTTTTATGAATATCACAAACAACGACACAAGTAAACTGTTTGCATTTCTAGAGAAGCTAGATCCAAGTATAATATTGATGCTACAAAAGTATGAATTGCTGAAATATTTTGATTATTCTCCAAGTGAGTACTTTATATCAAAGGTTGAGGACTATTTCAAAAAACATAGCAATAAAAAAGAAGTTCCCTTTTTAGATTTGATGACGGAAAATATAGCAAACGAGGAATTTTTGGCTTCATTTTATTATAATGTTTGTATACCTTTAGTCCATGATACTGTCGGATTCAGGGATTTGTATTATGAGTATTGTGTTAACAGAGACAAATTTTTCACCACTCCTGACAGAGATGTAATTGCATGTGCCTTTATTGATTATTCCTTGAACAAATTGGGCAGCTATTGGATAGCATTTTTTATAGCAAGAACACAATACTACAAGCCTATTCATTCTCAAAACCTAGGTCCTGGGAATCCAGTTCTGTATTTGCTAAGAAATCCTAAATTTATTACAACAAATACCCCCAAATCTTTAAAGCTAACAAAGTTTCATAGATACACTAATAACATAACGAGGTGCATAAATATTTCTGGAAACAAACTTGACGGATTTCTTGTTTTAGCCTTTATTGAAAAAGCATATAAATTACGTCTGTGGGAAGGTGTAAAGAAATGGTACTTATTAAGCTATTATAGAAACGAGCATATAGAGTATCCTGATGCTTTGAATGAATTTGTCAATACTGACATTTTTGAGTTTATTTGTAAGAATGATTTACCAATTTTAGAAAGCAATCAATATCTTGTTGAATTTGCAAAAAAATACAACGTCATGTTCCCATCGAAGGAAGTTTCTCAAACATCAGAAGAGACAGAGTTTGAATCTGCTAAGAAAAAAACCATTGAGAAATTGAGAATTGAAGAAGAGAAAAAAAAGGCAGAGCTTTTGAACAAACAATCAGTGTTGGATTTGGCTAAGGAAACCAGTTTAAAGCATGGTAGTTCCTCATTGGTCGATTCAGCTGTTAAAGTTAACGAATTGTTAGGTAAAATAAATATAGACAGTGTAGACTTATTTAAAGATGAAGAAAGGCATTACAGTAGCCCTAAAGATTTCGTTTTGCTGAAAAGAGATGATCAAGCACAAGGTCTTGAAACCGGTAATTATAGTGAAGCTTGTAACAAAATTGTCGAATCCTGCTTTGCCATCTACAAAACATTAATTGACTATGTAATTGAAAGAGATGTCAAGGCAACAAATAGAGATTATTCTGATGAAGAAACCATAGGAGTCACTATAAAAGATAGAGAGGCAAGGGAACGTCTAAAGAAAAAGAACATTGTCGACAATTACTAGCATATAAGACTTTGGCTAGATAACCATATATAAAAAGAGTTAATGTAAATAGAATTGATTCGAGATATGTTTTTTTAGTGATTACAGTGATTCGGATAGAAAATACGAATTCACTAAGCCGAATGATGATTTTTTTACGATGATTTTCTAAGCTGGTTTTTCTTTTTTAAGAAAAAAACATGGTGTCCAAAACTCTTATTATATACCAATAGGAACACGTTTGTGGATAAATAATGAAAGATTCAATGCAGTACTTTCTCTTTTTACTGATCTATACTGCAGGAATATGCTTCGCTGTCTCTGATGAAGTTAACAATGCCATACTTTCAAATTCTAATTTTCTAAAAAATCATCATAGCCTAAATCAATCCCATGTGAAGGCAAACGAGTTCAAAAATCATTTGATAAACACATTTGATACATGTACTTGGGATGCATTGGTAATAGCAAACATTCCAGGCTTGAGTTGGGATCATTACCGTCAACACGAAGGTATTTTCAAAAATGTGCAAACGTTGCTAGAAAGGTCTGGTACTATAGAACAAGTCTCATCAATATCTAATGTTGGTTCCTTAGGTAAGACTAAGCTAATTAATGATGTTATGTGGACGATAGAAAGAAAGTGCAACGTGTTAGAAGAGCATTCTTTATACATTGCGGGAAACGCCACTCTTGAAGGTTTTGAAAAGTACATTGACACAAACAAGAGAATTATATTGATTAGCTATGATGAAAACTTTTTGACTGTGGATGATAAAGACACGTCACATAATGGTGATGATATTGAAGATAGGCTGATGCTCATTGATGATGAGCTAGGAAAAATCTTTGGTGTTATTCCATCACCAAGAACAAGTCTTTTGATTTTGGGATCCCATGATGTCACAACCAATAGAACAGGTGTATTCAATAGAATTTTTAACAAGAATATAAAAGATGTAGAATTCAAGAAGTTGTCAAAGTTCAGTGAACAAAAGAAAAAAGAGGCTATTGAGAAGAGAGGTAAATTCCATGCTTACAAGCCAAAATTTGACCCATCAGCAGATGATAGCAATGGCATGTTATTCACTGAAATAAAAGCAGAAGTAATCAAGCTCTACAGAGACAACAAGAAATCAATAGAAGTTTTAGGAGCAAGTATCGTTGGTTTAGTTATTATTATACTGTTTTTCATGTAAATAAATATTCAGTGAAGGCGCATATGCACGTGATCTGTGTTGTATGCAACGCCTCTATCAGTTGAAACGAACGTTAGCGATAAGTGGTTTTATGGTTTTTTTTTTTTTTTTTACCTATTTTTCTTGACGGCAACCATTCTCGAATATACCAAGGACCCTTTACAAAACCATAACTATCATATTATACAATCCTCATATCGTCTATAAATCTCTATTACTTTTATTGAGCCATCATGAACAGTAAAGAAAGCCAATTGTTCTCTGATCACCCAGAGTTTGATAAATTGCTCAGTGAGTTATCACATTTGCTGTTTGATGTTAACGGAGATGTTTCAACACTGCAGCAGTTTTTAGATACATTGGAAAGTGGCCTAGCAACAGGTAATAGTGTCAACAAAGTTTTATCAAAGTCACTGAACAATATAGACAAAGTAACTGAGAAAATGAAGAAACTGAAGACCGTTTTAGATCAGCTGCTAACGATAGACAGATCTACGCTAGATAATCAACGGCTTATATCTAGAGATAAAATAGTCAGGGATATTGATTTTTCAGTGAAAGAGCTAAAAAAGTGTCAACAAAGGCTGAAGAACTTTGATGAAAAGCTGGCTGAGGAGAACAAATCAGCGCTTTTACAAGAACAAACACAAGCATTGGAATTTGATCAAAGCTCAGTAAACTTACTGCCGGATAATCACAGGATGCAAATGATTGTCGAGAGAAACGCACAAGCGCTATCGGAAGCAGAATACCAGAATGACTTATATGCACAAAGAAATGCTGAGATTGGGCGGATTCACTCAAATATTCAAGATGTAAATAGAATATTCAAAGACCTCAGTGCCATAGTTCTTGAACAAGGGATGATGGTTGATACCATTGAGTCTAACATGTATAGTGTTGAAAATAATACTAAAATGGCGTCAGATGAATTAACAAAAGCATTAGAATATCAAAAAAAAAAGTCCAAAATCTTCTTTTATTTCTTCTTTATTTTGCTCATGGTCTTTTTGTTAATGATAATGGCAGCTCTTTAAAAGAAGGTTTATATATATGAAAAATTTAGTTTATAAAGAATATCACTCTGATAATGAGAATATGTTTATGGACCCATTATCACCAGCAGTGGCTAACGTATTTTCATCTATCCATATAACACAGTTCACCTCGCATTCTTGGTGAGCGTCATAAAGTTCTCCTACTACATCCCATTCCCCAGACCCTCTTTGTCCTTTTTCCTTGTAAACCACTAGTTTTCCATCAGCTCCTGTGGATGCAATAAGTCCGTTTTTAGCGTTCCAAGCACAGCTGTAAATTTGTCTAGAGTGAACATAGTCAGGAAGCTGGCTCTGAACTTCCCATATTTGACCTTCGTTGTCATCTGTGCCATCGTGTACCATTTCCCAAACCTTAAGAGTTGAGTCATCAGAGCATGTCACTAGTCTGGTGGATTCTGTATTCAGTCCAGCTTCAAAGGCGGAGCACCAAACAGTTCCTTCGTGCCCTTCCAGGCTGGAAACACACTCCCAGTCATCTTCATATGGAATATATATCTTAACAGTATCATCGTATGATGAGGTGGCCAGCATCAGCTGCTCAGGATGCCAAGCAACATCCTTGATGTCTTGATCATGTTCCTGTAATACTGCAACACACTCAAACTCCTCACTGTACTCATCAGCCTCCCAAATCCAAACACTTTTATCACGTGAACAAGTTGCTAAGTATTTTCCGTTGTGAGACCATTGACAAGACTTTACTTCATTTTCATGGCCTTCGATTAGTGCCAAAAGCTCAAAATCAGAGTCACTAGGTTCCTTCCCCCAAATAGAAGTGGTTGTGTCAAATGAGGAAGATGCTAGAATCAACTGTTCATTCAATGTGTTTGGTCTCCAAGACACAGATGAAATAGTCTTTCTATGAACAGAAGAGTCCAAAGTTTCATATAGATCATAGTTTTCAGATGTCAAAGAGAATATTTTGACTTGTTTGTCTGTTGAGCCTGATGCCAGTAACAATGGATTTCCTGTTATTTCATTCTTTTTCACGCTTAAAGACCAAACAGAACTATCATGGGCTTCAAGAGACTTTTTTAGTGTTAATTTCATTATGTATTGTTTTTCTTTAGGTGCTTTACGTGAACAGTTCTTTACTAAATGTTGGAATCTATTGATAAGTATGACAAATCATTGTGATGATATATTCAGTACTTCATTACATGAGAGTGTCGTGTTGATTTCCTAGCAAGCTTGAATCACCAATTCTACGTTCCAAAAAATAAAAAGTGTGAGCAAAACAGGACCGGTATACTCTTTTTTTTTTTTTTTTGGTGAAGTTTTCCGATGAGCAGCACAGGTCACGAGTCTTTTCATCAGGCAACTGTCGATGGATAGTACAGCTTAATAATGCATTTGAATCTATTTAAGAATTGAATTGAAATAAGGTATGTTATGAAACACAACAAGAGAAACTACAAACATAAAGAGGCAGTATGTTCATCAAACGATTGATCACTAATAGTAACACGAGCAAGATCAGTCTTTGGAGACTGGGCTTTCTATCTGCAGCTCTGACAGCTCCACTTGCATTAGTTTCAAATCCAATTTCAACTTTTTTAGAAGAAAGATCAAGAGTTGAATTATCAAATGAATATTTTGTGAAATATAGAATTTCCTGGAGACAATTTGTAGATAAAGACCATTACCTGTTAGAAATTGAGCCTTTGAAGAAACATAAAAGGAATTTATGGCAAGAACACGGATACAGAAAGCTGTGGTCAATTCAAGTGAAACAACCTCAGATTCACGTCGTTAGACACTATACTCCTTTGCCTCTAGAACATGTTGAATCAGATAAAGAGGCTATCAAGCTCAAGGTTCTAAGTGATGGAGACGATAGCGGCAAGATGATGTTCTACATAAAAAAATATGACAATGGAGAAGTTGCCAGATGGATGAGCACTTTGCCGATTGGTAATGAAATTGAAATTCGTGGGCCGTATATTGATTACCAATTTCCTGAAGCTCCAATTGATGAAATATGCTTAGATAGGCGCTTTTTGAATGAAGAAAGCAATCAAGAGTCTGCTGAATCCCTCAAATACAAGCCCTTCGATATTAACTTTTTCACAGGAGGTACCGGTATTACTACCCCTTTGCAGTTAATGCTTACTGAAAACCCTTTCAAGGGCAAGATACAGCTTATTCACGCTTGTAAAAATTACCAACAAGAGCTGAGTCCGTTGATTCCCTTCATAAACTTATTACGAGAAAAAAACAGATTACATATGCACTACTTTGAAGACTTTAGAAGTGAACTAAAAAGTAAAAAAAAATTGAATAAGCTCATCAAGGCGCCTTATCCATTAGAGGCCTTAGATAGTCCTAACAATGCTGCAGACAAAACATCTATCGAGCCTGTAGTTAGTTTTGTTGTTGGTCCAGAAAGCTTAATTGCAGACGTCTGCGGACCTAAATACGACCTTAATCAAGGTCCGATAACTGGCTATCTTGAATCAAGAGGTTGGGATAGCGATACTGTATATAAATTGTCATAATTCATTATTTCAGCCAAGATGTAATCAAGCAAGAGTATCTTGTATATGCGGACATGAAATTTTTTTTTTTTTTTGTTTCGTTCTTTATAGATGTTCAACTGCGAGGAATTAAAAGTTTTACTTCACCTTGTTTATGTTGTGAATCAATGACACCAAAGTCTACTTAATCATGTGCATTGCTTTAGTTAAGATGAATTTTGCTAAGCCTAAGAGTTTTATTATTGAAAGGAATTTTAGCACAGGCTTCAAATGCTACAAATCAACCCTTCATTTAGGATACAATATTGATAGTTCAATACTGAAGAAAAATCAGACAGTATTTAGTCTTATCCAACCAAGTGGTACAATGCACCTTGGTAACTATCTTGGTGCCGTTGCATCCTGGGCTGAACTGTCAAGACTCAAAACTGATGAATCTCAAAAACTGATCTTTGGGCTTGCCGATTTACATGCAATCACCACTAAGCACCCAACAGCTGAGGATTTTGTAAGCAAAAAAATGGATACAATCGCTCATTTAATAGCATTTGGTGTAGATCCAGAAAAATGCTGTTTGTACGTTCAATCTGATGTTAAGGAACATGCCGAATTGGCATGGTATTTGAGTACAATTACTGGTATTGGGGCGTTATCCAGAATGACTCAATGGAAATCTAAATCTCAACAAGATGGAACAAATAACAAAAATGAGCTTGCATCTCTTCAATCTGAATACTCACTTGGTCTCTTTTCATATCCTGTCTTGCAAGCTGCTGATGTTTTACTATACAATCCCGATCTAGTTCCTGTCGGTGAGGATCAAACACAACACTTAGAGCTGACACAAACACTGGCCAAAAAATTCAATCATGTTTATAAAACCAACGTTTTCAAGTATCCAAGAATTATGACAACTCCAGCAAAGAAGATATACAGTCTAAAAGATGTCACAAAGAAAATGTCAAAATCAGATCCCAGCAAAACAGCCTGCATATACTTATCGGACTCAGATGAGGAAATCAGACTTAAAATCAAAAAGGCAACCACAGACTCAATAGTAGGTCAGCCTTTCAAATATGAACCAGAAAACAGACCGGGAGTGTCCAATTTGATCAACATAGTTGCAGGTATTCAAAAAAAGGAAATAGTAGATGTTGAAAAAGATATTGCAGGCTTGAATGGTCACTCTGAATTGAAGACATATGTATCTGATGCTATCATCGAGTGGATTTCTGAACCAAGAGAGAAGTATAAGTCCATTCGTAGAGACACTGAGTATCTACAAAGTGTTGTCTTAAAAGGAGAAATTGAAGCTAGAAAAATAGCAAGTGAAAACATTACGAAAATAAGAAAAATTATGGGCTTTAAGTAATTTACTTTTGTTGTTCTAAACTGAATATCCTTCGAATATATATGCTTTACATGATTGAGATTTAGTCTTTTCTTGTAAATAGCTCGAAATATTGTTTATAAATTGTCTGAGTACATTTTGGCTGCTCTTTTAGCTTCTGCGGTTCCAACTTGATAAACAGCAGCAATGGACTTTCTAAGCAAGTCGTGTTTTTCGTATGGGCCTATGAAATCTTCAGAATCAACATCATATAGAACGTCGAAGACTTCTTCTAGCATCATCGTAAGACCAACTTCTGCCAAGGTACTGCACAAAACAATCAAGGTGTCTTGGAACTCTTCAAATTCTTCAAACTTTCTGTAAACGTATAACTTGTTGAATAAATGAGAAATGGATGCAGATTGCTCAAGATTTTCAAATCCTTCCTTAAACAGCATAGTCTTTGTAAAGTTTTGAATGAATTTTGCTTGTCCCTTTCTCTTTAGCTCTTCATTGGTCTTATATTCTAACATTTTCATTATAGACTTTTGCTTTTTTGCTGTGTTGTTTGCTAACAGTCCACCTTTATTGTTGCTTGCATCCCAGTGCTTTGATGAATATGCCCACCAACTGTCATTTATTAAACTCCAAGATTGCATCATCTTATCATACAAGTAAGAGTTTCCATTACTCAAAGTGATTAAACTGACACCTTTTTTTGTCACACTTATGCTGGTAATATTCTCTGCTCTGGACAAAACATCATTGCCAGCTCTGAGACACGGGGATAGTATGGGATATATCGAGGTCACTGGATGCGCTAACTCCATTTTGTCAACATCCCAACAATAAAACTCACCCACACACGTTAGGCAAACTAGATAATGCCCAGCTGATTCAAGCATGGATACAGGAACTCCCAGCATCAAAGGTTGTTCCAATCTTCTTCCGGTGAGTGCTGAGCAGATATATATCACTCCGTGTTCCATTGAAAAGGCAAAAAATGAAGTCGTTCCAGTCACCAGTGAAACACACTTCTGTAAGAACTGTGTTTCAGATGGATGAGTATCGTCGTTTTTATCGCTTCTTTGCTTCAAAAACAGTCTGGTGGGGTTCTGATCACTTGCGCCTTTATTTATTACATTGATTGTGTATTCATTTTGGATAGGTACCTGAAAGGCAGTTCTTAGCTTGGGTATGGACAGCCTTACCTTAGCAAATGCCAGCATTGGGCTTAATGTGTAATCATCAAGCAACTCTATCCCCTCTAGTTCCTTTTTAGCTTTCTTGGCTTGTTTTTCCAATCCTGAATCATCTGTTGCCGGAACAATTCTTTTAAGACTTTTAGGGACTATTTGAGTAGGTCCATGGAACTTCATTGTGATTGAATCAGAAAGAGGTATATTTTCTAATACATGACTACCTGGCTCTTTATCGAGTACGTCTTCTTTGGAACTTCCCTTGTTTATTTGTTTTGAGTTGATTTCTAAAGAGTCTTCAAGTTTAATTAAATTATGAATGGATCCTTTTTCAAAAATTTGTGGTTTCTCATCAGGCTTTGTTTCATCCTTAACTTGAGATTCCGTTTTCTTAGTCTCTTGACTTTGTTTCTTCAGCTTGAACCCCATACTTTTTTCAAATTCAGTAAAAGCATCTAGCATTTTTTCTTCAAAAAATTTTTCAAGAGATTCACCCATTGAAGATGTTGTACTTTGTAGTGGTTCTTCATCAAAGTGTAATTGCTTTTTTAAAGATTCAAGCTTATTCTGTGATGATGAGATTTTCTTTTCAAATAAATCGGTCATTGACTGCTGTGCCGAAAGAGCTGTGTTCCTTTTTGCTTTTTGATGTGTGGTTGGCTCTATTTTAACTGGTGATTCAATGTCATCTATAGCTATTGGATCATCAATTGATCCTTTTACTATAGATTTTCTAGGTTTTTCATTGCCAATATACTTTGTAACAAATTTTATTGCTTCTGAATCGAATGTTGAAGCAGTATTATAGCATTCATCAATTATATCATAAGCAGCCAAAGACTTTCTCATGTTTAATGAGAAAATGACATTTCTTGGTGTCATGAAAAAAAGCACCATTTTATCTGCAGACCATATGAGATTATTACACTCAATAAAATCCAGTTTTTTTACATCAACCTCTTTATGTATTACAAAGAGGCGTAGCTTATTCTCAGATGTGATCAATGCAAATGATGGAATTTCAGATCCATTAAATCTTAAAGTTGGTCCAAAGCGCATGTCCAAAATATTCCCTCCTGATCCTGTATAGAGGAAAGAATCCTTGCTGGAATTCTTGGAAAGTACTCCAATGACACTTTCCCTACAATTAAGATCCGTTGAGTTGACGATCTGCAGATAGTTGCTGTAATGCTCATGAGTGAATGTTGAATAATTAATAGAGTATTGGGATAAGTCGTGTGTTCTCAAAAGCTGTAATTCATTATCTTCATCACAGGTGAAAACGTGTATACATCCATTTGTAGTTCCAAAGACTATTGAAAGATGATCGTTAGATGTCATACTAACACTTAATATGGAAGAAAGAGTTTGGTTTTCAAAGTTCACGCCAAAATTCCTTATAGTATCAATTTGAAATGACTCATCAAAATTTTTATTGAATAAGTCTTGAGCCAGCAAGTAGTGTTCTTGCTGTGTGGCAATGAGCCATATAGCTTTATCTGCTACATAAAGGTCCGTTATATTTGCAGAGTCTTCCAACATGAAAATACTCTTCAATTTTGAGAAGACCGCTTTTATGGTACCATTCTCGTGTTGTGCATCTACAGTTAGTAGAAGAGCACATTTTTCAAATGTCATGATAAATTTACTTGTATAAGATTCATTGTTTATATCGTTTTTATTTATAAAAGATACATCTTTTAAATTTCCGGTTTTGATTTTATTCAGGTCAACGTGCTCTTTCACACTAATTTCATTATTGATTAGAGCATCAGATAAAAACTGATTGGAATTCATATCAAAGCTTACAATAGAAAAAGATAAATCAGTTGAAAAGCACAGAATGGATTGAATCTCTGTGTTAGTGATGGGCATAAGAACTGAACGGCAGAAGTCATGAGGGAGGTCCGCGTAGTTAATGGAATCAATTAATTGCAACATATTCAATATATTCAATAGAAGTTATCGCTTACTAGAGGGTGTAATGTTTCAACTAGTTGGATTGGTATTGTATTTGTTTATGAATGGTGGAAGGTTGTTTTTCTGTTAATTATTTATTCAACTGTAGATCAATTGTAGCCGAATTTAAACGCGTGTAAATCTGCTACCAAGTCAAAGCCGTGTGTAAAGCGTAAACAACCAACAACGACGGAAAAAAAAAAAATTTTTTTTTTTTTTTTTTTTTTTTTTTTTTTTTCTGGGTGATATCGTTCTAGCTTTAGGTAATCAAGTGTTACGCATCTGTTCAACAAACGGTCATTTAGAGAGTTATTAGAAGACAAATGAAGTAATATATCAACTCCAGAAAGTGCCATTGTTTCAAAAGAAAAAAGAGAAGGCCATAAATCAAAACGAGCTTACAACTAAATAATAATTAAAATGAGCAACCATGTTTCTGAAGACAACTCTGATATGATTATATCAGACAGCGACTCTAACTCACAAGAATCAATTGAGGACTTGAACTGGATTCAAACATTCTTGGAAAAACCTGGTAATCAGGTCTTCGTTGAAATACCTTTGCAATATTTGACTGATAGATTCAATTTGGTTGGACTGAACAAGTATTGCTCTGAGAAAATGAGCACTATGCTAAAGCTTATAACCGATGATGTAGATTTCTTACGTGATGAATATACTGCAATGTCTTCCATTGAGAGAAGAATGCTCAACCAAGAGTGTACAAAGCTTTATGGATTGATACACGCTAGATACATCCTAACATACCAAGGGCAATATGACATGATGACCTTGTACTCAGAAAATATCTTTGGAAAATGTCCTAGAAGCGCCTGTAAGGGAACAGCCTTACTGCCTATGGGGTTGTATGATGTTCCAGATCAAGACAGCTTTAAACTGTATTGTCCATGTTGTGAAGATGTATACCGCCCAGCAAACATAACCCAGGGAATGGAACTATACTCGGGTTTCAATGGATCTGCACTATGTGATTACAAAAGATATCAACAAGCCTTTGATTATCCTGTAGAAAATCATCTAGTTTTAAGAGATAGTGAGCTACCCCAAGGTAAAAACCTGGATAGCGAAGGGGATGACCTGAACATAATAAACCAAGTGCTGAAGTTCAATACCAACATTGATGGATCATACTTTGGGACAACATTTCCGCATTTCTTTTTGATGCAGTACCCAAACGTAGTATCAACAAAGGAAAAGCCAAAGGAAAGGTTTATACCCACCATCTACAACTTTGACTTGCATTACAACAGCCAGATTCTGAGATACCAAGAGTTGAAGAGACAGCAGCTAGAGGACAAGTTAAACAGGGAGTACGATCCAAGGCTTATCAGAACCAAGAGCAAGAAGATCTTCACAAGCAAATCAAAGATGTACACATGATTAATTTCGGTTTGTGTGTTTGTGTTTTTTTATTTGATTTTTTTTACTTTCTTTTTTTTTTTGGCTTTAGGAGTCTTTCAGTAGGGATTTGTGTGTGAAAGTTATGTAAAGTTTCATACTGATTATCAATGTTTTATTTTTCCAGTGGGGGAGAAATTTGTTGGAGAAATGGGGAAACCTCTACAATTTTCAAAATACATCATTAATTTTTTCATTTTCCTTATTTTTTTTTTCCTCTCCTCTTTTAGATTTGAGCTGAAAGCCTATTTATACTACTCATTTCTTCAGCAATACAAGATTATATGTTGGCAGCAGCCTATATTTCTGCCATTATAAGAGTTGACGGGATGCAATATAGACTATATTTCATTTTAAAACAGTAAAGATTAGTTATGAAAATTCTCCAAATTCAACTTCCTCCAAAATGTCTGCAAATGATCTGCCCCCTTCAAATCCCATTCCAAGCATCAATCCTTTGATACAGAATAAAAGTCCAGTTTCTAGTGGACATGTTCCTGTTTTACCTAGTATCAATATCAAAAGCAAAGATTTCATCAATGCCCCTGAGGAATATAACATCAGAGCTAGAAACGAAATCAAAGAGAAGTTGTTTTCCGCTGACGACAAGATAGATACATCACATATCTTCAAGCCTAGAAAGAGTTCTACGTCTCGATCAAGGAACTCAAGCATTTCATATAGATCATCCAACACGGGGTCAACAAAAAATGGCAGATTCTTTCAAACTTCAAATAATAGCTACATTTCTCACAACTTAAGCGAGATAAGCTCGTTGAACAGTCATGCCAATGCATCACAGGATGGTAGCACCCTATCATCAAGTAACAACCATTACTTCATACAAGCCAATATGAAGTCCAAAAACGAACAGTATGGCAACAACATGTCAAGTATATATCTGAAGGATGCATTGCCAATGAATTTTAATGATTATTACTTTCCCGAAAATTTGATGGATAAAAGTCAACTGCTGCCTAATGGGAGACCAAAGTTTTCACACCGACCAGGACTAGTCGATTGGAACTTAAATGATCTAAGATCATTGCTAATTGTTGATCAATTAAGAAATGAGTGGTTTGGAAAATTACCAACCATATATCCTGAGGAAATAGTTGTCACCAACTCCAAGACAGGAATTAGAGAGAAGCAGATAATCAACTTTAAAATTGTTGTTTTGCCTTTAAACAGTGATGACAACACCATTGTCAACACACTGGTGTATTCTGACCTGTACTACGAGCATGCTTTAGACCCTCACTTTAAGTTGATGACTGCCAAGTATATTGTTCAAAATGCTAGGAAAAAGTACTCCGCGTTACATGGTCCTAACAGTATTCACTTCAACATGCTACTGAGTAAACCTGAGTGGAGAAACATTATAGACAACTACTTGCTGAACATAGGAGTGGAAGCCCAATGCAGATTGGAATTCAAGATAAAATGCAAAGAATATAAAAAATGGAAACAAGAACAGCTGCAATCACAGCAACAAGGAGAAAATAACTCCATTGTCATCACAAAAGAAGAGAAGGCTCTGTTGTGGCAACAAATACAGAAAGATGTCTACAACAAAGTGGGTCTAGATTGGCAGCCCGACACATTCTAGATTTGTATATATAACATCAGTTAACATTTAGATATTCGCTTTGAATTATTTTCTTTTGATGAAAAGAGTTAAATTCAATAATTGCATTGCTATACGTTTTGGTAGCTTCTTGCAACCACATGACTTTATGGGAGCGGTGAGACTCATTTTTCACTTTTTTTCTTTTTCTTTTTTTTTTTTTTTCTTCGACGAATCAAGGATATCAACGTTTCATACGTAGTTAGGTGTGTATCTTTTAAAGGTATAATATTTACTGTATTTAAATTGTGAAGAGACGGTGAATATGAAACCGATCAAATTTATTTTATAGGAACAGCTAAATACACCTATTTAAGCTTTTAAGTTGTAATTAAAAAGAAAGCAGAACAAAATGTCCACTGAAGAAACTACTAAATCCCCAGTGAAGGAAACCCCTGAAGAACTTATTACTGACTTAAAAATCAGTGAAAAAAAGGAAGAGCCAGAGACCAATTTGATTCAACCTGAGTTTGAAGTTCAAATCAAGTTGGCTGATCAACAAGCTGATCCAACCTCGCCATTATTCTCTGCAAAATCCTTTGAAGATTTGGAACTAAAACCTGAACTGTTGAAGGGTTTGTACAGTATGAAATTTTTGAAGCCATCCAAAGTTCAAGAAAAGGCTTTACCTTTGCTATTGAAGAATCCACCTACAAACATGATTGCCCAGTCTCAGTCCGGTACAGGTAAAACAGCTGCCTTTGCGTTGGCCATGTTGTCAAGAGTTGATGAGTCCTTAGGTGATGTCCCACAATGTGTGTGTTTATCTCCAACCAGAGAGTTGGCTAGACAAACCTTGGAAGTCATACAAGAAATGGGTAAGTACACCAAGACCACATACAGCTTGATTGTGCCTGAAGCCTTCCCAAAGAGTACTAAGATCACAAGCAATGTCATTGTTGGTACCCCAGGTACTGTGTTCGAGCTAATCAAGAGAAAGTTACTAGATGTCAAGAAAATCAGATGTTATGTATTGGATGAAGCTGAGTCCATGTTGCAATTGTCTGGTTTAGGTGACCAGTGTTTGAGAATCAAAAAGTTTTTGCCAGCAACCTGTCAATTGGTTTTATTCTCTGCCACTTTTGACGACAACACCAGAGCATACTGTAAGAAAGTCGTTCCTAATGCCAACAGTTTGGAGTTGAAGAGAAACGAAGTCAATGTAAAGGCTATTAGACAATGTTATATTGATTGTAAAAATGAAGCAGCCAAAAAGGAATACTTAAACAGTATCTTTGGTGTTATGACCATTGCTTCCTGTATTATATTCGTAGCTAAAAAGGAAACAGCCAACGAATTGTTCTTTTTCATGAAAGAAAACGGCCACAAGGTATCCATATTGCATTCTGACTTAGATAATAAAGAAAGAGATATTCTAATGGACAGGTTCAGAGGGGGTGAATCCAAGGTGTTGATAACCACCAATGTGTTAGCCAGAGGTATTGACATTCCATCTGTGTCTTTGGTTGTCAACTATGACCTTCCAACAATGCCACACCCAAAGAATAAGTCCTTGTACTTAGCAGACCCATCCACATATGTCCATAGAATTGGTAGAACCGGCAGATTTGGTAGACCAGGTGTAGCAGTTTCTTTTGTTTCCGATGACCACTCTAGAAAGGTCTTGAAGGACATTGAAACTTACTTCCCAGACATTGAAATTCAAAAGCTACCAACAGATGACATTGAAGCATTAGAAAAGATGGTCAAAGGTCTGTTCAAATAAGCTGAGCTAGATACATGTATACATTTTATAAGCCCACAGCAGACCAAAGTAAGTTTATAGCTATAATGGCGTTTTCCATATTTTGGTTAAAGGCGATAAAAACAAATAACCGCAGATGACCTGTTCTTTTTTTTTACTGAGAGATTTCCTGTGCTAATTTTCCTTCGAGAAAATATATATCAGCAATCAACGGATAAGTCATTTAAAGCCTCCCTTTTTTTTTTTCTTCCAGAATTATAACTGAGCTACATTTTATTCAATAAACATCACAAAATCAAACCTTATATACACCATAATCGAACTCTAAATTACTTAAAATGGACTCTACTAAAATCATCAACATCGTCTTAGCTATATTCCTACCCCCATTAGCTGTCTTCATGATCAGAGACTGTACCAGAGACTTCTACATCAACCTGGTTTTAACAATCTTTTTTTTCTTCCCAGGTATGTTACATGCTTTATTCTTAGTTTTAAACGAATAAATGCATTATTTAGGAACTCTTCTTCAAAACTAATTCTTTAGTTATAAATTTTTAAAGAGAAAGAAATTATGACTCTATTCTTTATATCTTCTAGAATCACAAGAGTTTCTTATGATAGGTGTGTAAAGACTACATGATCAACAAATTGGTCATATAGAAATTAAATGAATATTGATTAAATGAATAAATGTAGATTATTTCTTTATTGTAGTACAAAAAAAACACAAGATATCAATTATTTTCATCATTGTTTGGGGAATGCAATAATATACCATTCCTAACATATTTTTTTGCTCAGTTGCATATTGTTTTATATCATTATAATCATTACCATACATAAAGTAAAACACTTTAATAGAAAAACATTCTCTTATATCCTTATATATAGAAATTGCTTGAATTTAATGACATAATCAAGTCACTTCTTTGTGAGCTTTGTAATGCCTTTGTCTTATTCTTTGCCTTGGATTAATGTGTTATATTTCAATCATTGTATGAATTTACACAACCTCGCTACTGTTGGCTTCCAACCATGCCGAATTATAATTTAAACTTCGATTATAACTTTATATCAAGTCATGACTATAAATTGAGTGATATATATTCATAAAAGTAAAATTTGAAAGAAAAAGTAGAAACTTTTCTGTGTATGATCATACCTACATATTATCAACCGGTTGAAACTGAACCTCTTAATTCTTTTATTTACATGAATTCAATAACTTTATAGTATATACAAAAAACACTTTATGTAATGAAGATTAAAGCATTCTCATTAATATTAAATGTAACAATAAAATGCCTATTTATTTTAGTACATGACCTCTATTTATAACTGTGGAACTATCAATTCAGCAGCATCAGACTTGACAATAATGGCACCAACAGCAAAAAACAAGGCATGAGTTGCTAGTGTTCCAATTGGAGAATCTTTCAATAAAGTCAAGGTCTCGACTGACTTGGAGATGAAAGATTGGTTTTCTTGGGTTGAGGGAGCTCCTGTAGCTTGAAAGTTCATCATGTGTGGTTTATGAAGTACTATTGAAAGGAAATATAAGAATTTGTATCAGATAAGTGTAATGAAATTCCTAGGTTGAGGGATATTTTGTTTGGGGAGATTCAGATAAATCCAGTGGATGAAATATCAAAGCATAGAGAAAAATGAAAGGAAAAAATTTTTTTTTCTTCTTCTATTTTTTTGCAGTATCATTTTGAGGAGGGCCATCCTTTTTTTTTTTTTTACAGAGTGCGACTATACGTACTTTTCTTTGCTAACAAATTATTAATATTCAGTCGGATATAAGAGCGGTTTAATCAATTAACATACACTGCATTAAGCCGTTGTAAAGGAAATACAGCCGTGTTGTGATGAAATTTACTTTTGTCGTATGTTTTGGTAATGGTCTTGGACTATATAAAGCCGGTAACTTTCACATCA